>CM021100.1:602628533-602732121 GCA_007115665.2 Sequoiadendron giganteum | reverse complement strand
AAATGTTGTTATAGGAGGTGATTGATGAAAGGGGACCTAAAATAGGACCAAATTAGGCACAAAATTTTCCTCTTATTCAAAGGTATACAATATTTGGTGACACACCTTCTAACCATGTTTCTTCTTATATCGCTTTATGTAGTGATTTTGTCCTTGAGGATAAGCTCTTGGCTAATATTTTTCGTAGGTCCCTAAAAGATACTACCGTAGAATGGTTTTTCTCACTACCGAATAACACAATTCATTCATTCAATGAGATTTTTGAGGCCTTTATTAACAATTTCCAAGTACACATGAATCTTAAGATGACATTAGCTAATTTGATGAGATGTAAGCAAAAGGATGATGGAAAGATTAGTGACTTTATTCCCAAATTGATGTAAAGATTCCCAACCCTCACCTACAATAGATGTTCACTGAGAACTTGCAAGCTAAGATACAAGATAAGCTTGATATGATGAAGTTTCCTTCCTTCGTACATTTTTGTAACACCCTTCATGATTATCTAAACTTGGTTAGTAGTCATGAAACAAAATCCACCTCTAGTCGTGCTGAGAAGTCCAAATCCACAAATGAAAAACAATTATCCACCTTTTGGAAAATAGAATAAAGTCTTTCCTCAACTAAATCCCCCTCAAAAAACAACTCAACATGTTGATACGCAAGTGGTTGCTATAAGGAAGAGAACTCCTTTCATATTTGGGGACCCAACTAGACAATTTACTCCCTTTCCTGATACACTCCATAACACAATGTCATAGCTTCTATAACAAAAAATGATCACTTTGCCTCTTATTAAAACTCTTGATCCTAATTAGGCTTTACCTCCAAACTTTAAAACAAATTCTTACTGCCTGTAGTAACAGAAAAAGTAGCCTTTTCCCTTGCTTGTTTGATAATTAACACTAAAACTGAACTAATGATGTCTTGGAATGGTGTTGTAAAAATTCACACTATTCTAGGACCTTTATTTAACTAAATCATGGCTTAAATGATCCTTTGCAAAGGTGTTGTGAAGCGTTGTAACACACTTTCACAATTTTCTAGGATGTATTTATTTAATTGAGCCTAATAGGCCCCTTTCTAAATAAAAAATAAATAATGTGTACCCTGTTTAAGTTTTGTAAAGTGTTTTAAAACACTTTCACACTTATCTAGGTGGTCTTAATTAATTGTGGTTAATTGGAGTTATTAACCCCCTTTTAACTCAAATTTAGGCCTGCATGTTGACACCTCCCAAAGATCTATCCCGACAATCATAATTTAATTAGAAAATTATTTCATTGGGCAAAGTTTGGTCCTAGTAAGCTGAGCCAAGACCCATTCACCCTTGATGGCAAATGGATCTTCCCTTAATAGGACCCCCCTTTCTCAGTATATATAGAGTGGTTTTTTAGCCTTCTTTTAGTTCCCCGAAGGTTGGTCGTAGAAACTTAGCCAGGACCCATTCGCCCTTAATGGTGAATGGGTACTCCCTTAATGAGACCCCCCTTTTTAAATTTCAATCTAGCAGGAATTTAATTATGTTTCTTCCTAGATCTGATGTCGACCTTAATTCCTTGGATTTCGGGGTTGATCTCCTAATTTGGTATAAATAAGGGGTTAATTCACATTGTTTCTCCTAATAATATCTAGTGAATTTATGAAGAATTTCAAGCATTCAAGTGATCAAGCATTAGAGAATTGAAAGACAATTCATAAGGAATTTAAAGGAATATTTCAAGTGTTTATTGAGGTAGTTCAAAGCCATATTATCATTTCAAGGGTTTGATGCATGCATTCATGTTGTTGAGCTAAGAGGTGGATGTAGTATTGAATATATATTTGAAACTATTGTTTACATCATTTCCAAGGATCCACTATCTACATTTTTCATGGCCACTACATGTTAGTTTGTAGATTTTCTTCACAAGACATCATCCAAGATGATATCATTTACATATTTCATATTTCATGCTTCATTACATTCATTTCATCATTTGGTTTAATTACCTACAAGGGTTTTGACTAAGGTAAACCCCCATTCACTAAAAAATCAATAATTTTTTCTTCCCTTGAGTGTGTGTTTGCAGATTTACAGGTTGAATATCAAGTTGAGCAAGATTTGGAACAAAATTTTCAAAGTTGCAAAGTTGCCAAAGTTTCCATTCGAAGTGCAATATCATAGAAATCGCTCTATAGAATTGCACATAGGCTTCCAAAATTTGATAATAGGAAATTCAAGGGTGTAGACATAAAGGAACATGATCCTGAAATTAGTTTTTCAAAACCCTAAAAGGACCCATTCACCACTAAAGGTGAATGAGTCCTCCATAGCTCAAAAATAGCAAATTTTTGGCCAAAGTACACAACTTTTTATGCTCTAAAAAAATCCCCCATAGTTTCTATAATAGTTAGGTTGCATTTCTAGTTTTTATTGGCATCTTATTTTACATAGTTTGAGGTGTTTAGGGACCTATAAAAATAAGTGGTAGATCCTCTTTTTTATGCATTTGGGTCTACCCTATTTTTCACCCTGATCACTACCATTATCATTGAAAAAATGGACACAACACAAAAAATTCTAAGCATATTAAATATCTTTTTCAATACCTCATTGATTTCAGTCGACTTCAAATTGGAGGTGTTAATGATTAAGGAAATATGTTTGTTGGCCCTCCTAACCAAAACTTATAAATATTTACCAACCCTATGCCAACTCATAACATTTCATTTGTCAAAGCTAGTGAAACTAAGAAGAATGATGTGATGAATGTTGGCACATATGATGACAACATGGGTACTACTGAACAAGGTCTTATGGATACTATTAAAAAAGGTTTGATTGCATTGATTGAAACTCAACCTCATAGGAGCCAAACTAAAAAGCCTCTTGACATTTCTTTCTCATCTAAAGATATAATTAGAAATGCACCTGATGGTCCTCTTTATATAGTTGGCCAAATCAATGACAAGCCCACTAATGGGATATTAATTGATCCCATCTCTGGAGAGAATGTGATCACTAAGGAATTCTTACTTTTGGATGAACTCTATCAAGAAATATATGACAAACTGAAAGCATGGATAAAAATGAATAATGGTTTTGCTTGCCCTACAATTGGATCAATCACCAAAACAATTAGATGTCTCATTCTCCATCATCTTGGCATCAGACCAATTATGTGTGAAGATTGGTTATCCATGGTTGCGCTCCATGGAAGTTGTCCTATCAGTTGTGCATAAATGCTTAAAGTTTCCCTTTAACAGTGAAATATTCACTCTCCACCATAGTGGCTTTAATCCTCTATCTTCTTGAGGGAATTTTTCATTATATTTATTTTGTCTGAATCCTATGGAACCTATTAAACCCCATGAGGACTTATTTTTCAATTCTTATCAAAATTTTAAGGTGAAATGCATATAAAAACTATCCCTTCAAAACATGCCTCAACCTATGATTGAGACCCCTACCCTTGACAAAACTATGATTGAACCTAAAGACATTCCAAATTACCAAGACCAAACTAAGATAGGATATTTTCTTATCTCCGATAGAAGATGGAGAGATAACCAAAACAATCCCATCATGCATCCTAGAATAAAACAAGTTTACAAAGCCAAAGAGAAAGTGGTTGAACAACATCCTATGGTTGCTTTTGTTACTACCCTTAGGGAAGAAAAGAAACCTATGGTTAATAAATTCGCTCCTACACAAACACAACTTGAAAATCACACAAAAAGAAACTAAAATGCTCGAAAGCATAGGCATAGATTTCGTGCCCTTGCTCAATGGTTACATGAAGAAAACAACAAAGAAAATCAACATCCAAACATGACGGAAGCAATACATGATGAGTCTCCTTTGTCAAAACAAAAATATCCTATAAAACAACTGCAACAGGAGATAAATCCTTCTTTAGACATTATCATTCGATCTTCTATTGTGATTAACTTGGATGATGATAATGAGGTTGCTAAAATTGAGGAAGAAGTGCTTAATGAGCTAAATACATTGTTTTCCTCTTCCATGAGCTTAAATAATAATTCTCCTAAGAAGAGTGTTGGACTTGGTAACAACCCTAGTTTGACACTTTCTATTGTCCCTTTGGCTAGTTGTCCACCTTCTATTTATACCGACCAAGATTGGGATGTGGTTGACCTACTATAGGTTGGCTCGCATGTGCCTTTCTAGTCTTTTGCATTACTTTTTTTTTCACGTTTCTTGTGTGTTATTGCATGTGTAATGTGATCCCCCATACTATTATTTTTTTTGTATCTCTCTCTTTGTGCATTCCTCTATTTGTATCTACACTCTTTTCTATGTCATAAATCCTTTTCTTTTGTCTTTTTTTTTCCTTTTGGGGATGACGTAAGGCATTGAGAAATTTAAATCTCTTCCATGTTGACCTATGTGTCACCGAAAAGTGTAGCCCTAACACTTTTCATTGATTTGGACCTTTTCCTATTGATTTTGGACCTCTTTTAACCCCTTTCCAAGCCTTATTTCAAAGTGTTGTAAGTTGTAAAAAAAATTCACACTTTCCTAAGCTTGTCATCACTAATTTAAATCTTTCTCTTGAAGAGATAGCCCCTTAATGTACTTTTAGGTTCGGCTTAAGTGTGTTTAGGGAGACAATCCCATTAATCAACACTTAACACCTCTTAATTCCTGACTACCACTTGAATTTTTCCAAGTGGACTAAGTTACCACCTTGGGTGGCCTAGTCCCTTTTGGCATGAAATTCAAAAAACAAACAAAATTCTAATGAGAATTTTCCTCCAAAACCCCAAGTTCGGCCTATCATGTGTTATTTTTGGGGAAATTAGGGCATAGCGTGTATAAATAGGGGTTTTTTCCCTTATTTTTCACTTTTCTTCTACCTCCTAAGTTTATTTATTCTCCTACTTTCTTCTTCTTTGCACCACTCTTCTCAAGCAAGATAGGGTTTGCATCCTAAGACATCAAGACATTATTTTTTTAAGCATCCAAGGGCTATTTTTTGCAAAAACTCAAGCTCTATCTCCATGGAAAGGTCCTAAATCCATTACTTCTCATTTCATGCTTTCTTATCTTATTTCATCACTTGATTTAATTATCTAAAAAAGGGTTTGACCAAGGCAAAGCCCAATGCCCTAACACCAACCATTTCTTTCTCTCTTTATGTGATTTGCAGGTTTGTTTTGTAGGTCTACCAAAGAATAGGATTAGAAGTGTTTCCACCAAAGTTTCAAAACCCTTAAAGGTTATAAGAACTCTAATTGGAGGTTGGAGAACACCTACAACCTGAGAATCAAAGTTTCAGATCTAGATACCTGGAAGAGCATAAAACATAGATCAAGGGCTTCCACTTCCACTCTCTGATCTTTAGAAATTTAGAAGTGGACTAAGTCACCAACAATGGAAACATAGTCTTATTGAACCCTTTTTTCATAGATGTTTGTATATTTGGATACACATTTAGCTGAAATGAGCTATGGTGCAGTTTTCCAGATCTGGGACTAGGTCGCCCATAATGGTGTAAATGTCCCAACAGGCCTAAATTTCAACATCAACAACATTTCTAGCCACCAAACCAGTTTGCAACTCATACATAGGTGCACCTCTTCAATTTTATTTATTTATGTAATAGTTTGTTTATGTTTCTTAGGTCATTTGTATATCACAATGTGTTTTCCAACATAGTTCACTTCCTAGGCTTAGCATTAGTATTCAGTTCCTTATTTTTACTTTTCAAACATTTAAACCATTTCATTTAGACAAATTTTACATCACTCACATAGACATCACCCATTCAAACCCCTAATCTTTGAATGAACACCAAGAATACTTAGTGCACAAAATGCATTGTACTAACTAGCTCCTAGGTGGAAAACCCTAGGAACCTATTGGGAAATCATCTTTCCCTAGTCCATTTTTGGTGGTTCATTTTGGTGAACCCAACTTTCAAATCCCCTTTTCTGTAATTTGGAGTTATTTATCATCCAAGATTTGCATTGCATTGTTTACTTTGCATTCTAGGGTTTTAAATTTTGCATTAGTAAAAAGCTCATCCAACTTACATTTTTACATTGCATATCATTCAAAATCATCACAATTCTACATTTTCATCTTAGGTCTGCACCATACAACCCAAACACCATCAAAATCAAATAGAAAAAGCTAAAAATTTTGAAAAAAAACACTACCTGGAGTATGTCACCACCTTGGGCAACCTAGTCGCTTCAGGCCCCTGAATGTGTCATTTAGAGAGCTGAAAACCTTCTTTTTAAGTTTTTTTTTTTCTTCTTTATGTATTTGTATCAGCAATTTGTCTTTCTATTACATGCATTTTACTTAATATAGCTTAAATTGGTCCATTTCATAAATTGCTTAAATACCATTTTGCATTCACAACATTTTATTTCCAGTATAATTAGCAAATTACATTATTTGAAATCTAAAAGTTGCATTTCATCCTATGTATTTAGATTGCATTTTAAGAATTCCTGGCACTTATGGATAGTACTAGAATTTTGTAATTTTGATTTTCAACATTAGTTCATAGTTCATTTAGATCAAATTCATTACAAAATGAAAACAACACTTTAACAACATCACAAGCACCCACTCACACCCTTCTTAAGCCCTTTAGTAGTAATGAATTGGACATGTTAGATAAATCCCTTGATGGCTTCATCTCTCCTATCTTATCCACTAAATATTTTCCACAAGACGATGCAAAAATCAATAATCTTGATAATCATAATTATTCTTCTCCTGATATCTCTCCCATTGGTGATGAAGGTATCTTGTGGAAAGAAGACACAATCATTGAAGATCATAATGGTCTTGCTTTTCTTCCTACTCCTCCCCCTTGCAAATACCTTATCACACACGAAGCTAAAATTACGGTTACTACCTTACCTCGCCTTCATTCATCTCCCAAAATCTCCCCTATTTGTGATAATGATTTATTAAGTAAGGGTATGCTAGTATCAAGCAATCCAATGTTTGAGAGTTATAGCATTATTTCTCTCCTTCCTAATATTCCTCACGTTTGGAAGACTATATTTGACCAAAATAGTCAAATCATTGGTAACCATCTAATTCCTAGTTATCCTTCTCTTAATACCTCTCCTATGAGCGATGGAGCTACTTTACCAGATCTAATCATGACATGTGATGAACCTATTGTTTGTCCCCTTCAAAAAATCTCTCCTCCTATGATAGATACTATGGCACAAGCAAAGGAAACCTTAGAAGAAATGAATGCAATCATAAACAATCACAACAATCAACTTTCCCCCTCTCCTAATATCTCTCATATTAGCGAAGAAGATATTATGGTGTTCCAAGATCCAATTGATGAGAATCATGAGAATCTTATGAAATACCACACTTCAACCATCGATCATTCCCTTACTTGTGATTAATTCAACAGTGTATAACCAAATAATGAATGTCCTAAACATCTTTTTAATATTCCTCCTAAACACTCTCCTACTAGGGAAAGCATCACAGTACAAGAAAAAACAACATGGTTGCACTCCTTTCAAGAAATATTAATGTCTCCTCCTTGGGTAATAGTAAAAACATGATACTCAATTTCCCTTTCTTAGAGATACAACAACCCAAACTCACTAAGATTATGCACACACAAGTGCCAATTAGACCCCCATCTACACATCCTCTAATCCTTCACCCACCTATTACCAATATTTCACACCAACTAAGTCACAATGACATTACTCCCATATATGACAAAGTATATATCAAGGCTAACTTTTCTGACACTTTGTTTACTTATCCACATAAATAACATTAGTTGTTGCTCCTTGCCATTCAATAGTTGTAGGATCATAACATACACATTATTGCATGTTTTACATCCCTTGCAAGGAGTAGCATACCGTCCTCCATTATTGACTCACATTTGTCCTCCAATAAGTGGGGGAAATGGGTTCAGTAGTCTTTTCCTCGTATGTCACTTTTTGTTGTCTCTTTCGACTAGTCGTTAACCTTTCATAAACTTATAAGAGAAAGCTTGGGATGTGGATGACATGCCTTAAGTTGAGTCGCATGTGACATAGTCTCCCTCTTCATGTAGTACCCTACTTGGCATAGGGCTTTCCAAGTTGTCTCTCATGTCTCCCTTCCCTTGTGCTTGTCTACTTTAAATAAATTACTCATAGTGATGGTGTAGAAATTTCTTTAAAGTGGGGGCTTCCATAGATGACATCTTTCTATAGAATTGCATGGTGTGATTTTTCTTTTTCTTGTAATGTGTCCTCTTGGTGGTTTCATTAGTTTTGATGCCTTCCAAGAGTGTACGATCAATTGAAGTGGCCTAATGTGAATGAGGCATCCCATGAATAATGATTTGACACCCTAAATTTTCCTCTCTTGGGAGACATTAGGCACAATGCTCCCTAAGAAGAATACCTCACATGAACAAAACAATCCCCTTCAAAAAAATCTTCACATAATATTCAAAAGAATCTATAGAAGCATTGTGGTGCCTTATCAAAGTTATCAAGCAAGGTAACTTTTGTATGATTATTATAATGGGAATTAGGCACATTGGCATGACTTTCTCATTATATGGTGGGAAACTGACACACTGGCATGACTTTCTCACTAAACCACCTTTTGGGCCTTCTCACTCGGTGGACAACAAAAATTTTTGTCAGCCCAGAGTGAGTACACATATTTTTGGACAAACAACCTAGATCTAATCCACAACTAGCTGGAAAAATGGTCGAAGCTTGATCCAAATTTTTACTCCCCTTCTTCCCTTCCTTCTAGTTCTTGTCATCTCATGATCGTGTATCTCATTTTGTTCCAAATCATTCACCATTGAATGTGTCCTTCTACACTAATGTTGATTTGACTTAGGATCTCGAACCTTGGGGGCTTGATCGCCTTCTTCATCTTTTTCATTCTTCACCATCTCCATTGGCTACTTTAGTGTGAATTTGAAGCAAGTTCATCCTCTCACTAAAATGGGGGCTAAATGTGTTGCCAAAAAGTGTATCCTTGACACTTTTCACTCATTTGGGTCTTTGACTATGGATTTTGGACCCCTTTTAACCCATTTCCAAGCCTTATTTCAAAGTGTTGTAAGGTGTTGTAGAACATTTTCACACTTTCCAACGCTTTTCATAACTAATTTAACCCTTTCACATGACAAAATGGACCCTTAATATACTTTTCGGCCTGAATTAAGTTTGTTTTAGGAGACAAACCCTTTAATCAACATTTAACACCTCTTAATTCCCAACTACCACTTGAATTTGTCCAAGTGGACTAAGTCTCCACCTTGGGTGATCTAGTTCCTTTTGGCATGAAATTCAAAATTAAAACAAAATTCTAATGAGAAGTTTCCTCCAAAACCCTAAGGTCGGCATATCATGTATTATTTTTTGGGAAATTAGGGGATATAATGTATAAATAAGGATTTTTTCACTCATTTTTCACTTTTCTTCTACCTCCTAAGTTTCAGTTTTCTCCTACTTCCTTCTCTCCATCACTCTTCTCAAGCAAGCCAAGGTTTGCAACCTAGGACATCAAGACATTATTTTCTGAAGCATTCAAGGGTTGATTGTTGTAGAGACTCAAGATCTATCTCCATGGCAAGGTACTAAGTCCATTGCTTCTCATTTCATTCTTTCTTATCTTTTTTCATCACTTGATTTAATTATCTAAAAAGGGGTTTGACCAAGGCAAACCCCAATGCCCTAACACCCACCATGTCTTTCTCTCTTTATTTGATTTGTAGGTTTACTAAAGAATAGGATTAGAAGTGTTTCCATCAAAGTGTCAAAGCCCTTGAAGGTTGTAATAACCCTAATTGGAGCTTGGAGAACAACTACAGACTTAGAATCAAAGTTTCAAATCTGGACACCTAGAGGAGTAGAAAACATAGACCGAGGGCTTCCACTTCCACTCTATGATCTTCAAAAATTTAGAAGTGGACTAAGTTTCCAACAATGGTGACCTAGTCCCACTAAACCTTTTATTTAGATATTTTTGCATATTTGGATACCAATTTGGTTGAAACACATTTTGGTGCAGTTTTCCAGATCTAGGACTAGGTCATCCAAAATGGTGTAAATGTCCCAACATGCCTAAATTTCAGCATCAACATTTCCAGCATCCAAACCAGTTTGCAACTCATTCCTAGTTGCACCTCTTCAATTTTATTTATTTATGTAATAGTTTGTTTATGTTTCTTAGGTCATTTTTATATCACAATGTGTTTTCCAACATAGTTCAAATTAGTATTCAGTTACTTATTTTCACTTTTCTAGAATTTAATCCATTGCATTTAGACACATTTTACATCACTCACACACACATCACCCATTCAAACCCCTAAGCTTTGAATGAACACCAAGAATACTTAGTGTGAAAGAGGCATTATACCAACCAGCTCCTAGGTGGAAAACCCTAGGAGCCTATTGGGGAATCCTCTTTCCCTAGTCCATTTTTGGTGGTTCATTTTGGTGAACCTAACTTTTGAATCCCCTTTTCTCTAATTTGGATTTCTTTATCATCCTAAATTTGCATTGCATTTCATTTTTCATTTTTTACTTTACATTCTAGTGTTTTAAATTTTGGATTAGTAAAAATCTCATCTAGCTTACATTTTTGCATTGTGCATCATTCAAAATCATCACAATTATGCATTTTCATCTTAGGTCTGCATCATACAACCTAGAAACCATCAAAATCAAATAGAAAAAGCTGAAAATTATGAAAAAATCACTGCTTGGACTATGTCACCACCTTGGGCAACCTAGTCCATTCAGGCCCCTGAATCTATCATTTACAGAGCTGAAAACCTTTTTTTTAAGTCATTTTTTTGTTTCTTTATCTGTTTGTATCAATGGTTTGTCTTTTTGTTACATGCATTTTACTTAATCTAGCTTAAATTGGTCCATTTCATAAATTGCTTAAATACCATTTTGCATTCACAACATTTTATTTCTAGTATAATCAACAAATTACATTGTTTGAAATTTAAAAGTTGCATTTTCATCCTATGTATTTAGATTGCATTTTAAGAATTCCTGGCACTTATGGATAGTACTATAATTTGTAATTTTTATTTTCAACATTAGTTCCTAGTTCATTTAGATCAAATTCATTACAAAATGAAAACAACACTTTAAGAACATCACAAGCACCCACTCACACCCTTCTTAAGCCCTTTAGTAGTAATGACTTGGACATGTTAGATGAAGCCCTTGACGACTTCATCTCTCCTCGCTTATCCACTAAAGCTTTACCACAAAAGGATGCAAACATCAATAATCCTAGTAATCATAATTGTTCTTCTATTGATATCTCTCCCATTGGTGATGAAGGTATCTTGTGGAAAGAAGACAAAATCATTGAAGATCATGATGGTCTTGCTTTTCTTCCTCCTCCTCCCCCTTGCAAAGACTTTATCACACACGAAGCTGAAATTATGGTCACTACCTTACCTAGCCTTCATTCATCTCCAAACATCTCCCCTATTTGCGATAATGCTCTAATAAATAAGGCTATTTTGGTATCAAGCAATCCAATGTTTGGGAGTTATAGCATTATTTTTCTCCTTCCTAATATTCCTCACATTTGGAGGACTCTATTTGACCAAAAGAGTCGAATAATTGGTAACCATCTAATTCCTATTTATCCTTCTCTTAATACATCACCTATGAGCGATGGAGATAATTTACCAAATCTAATCATGACATGTGATGAACATATTGTTTATCCCCTTCCAAAAAGCTCTCCTCCTAATATAGATACTATTGCACAAGCACAAGACACCTTAGAGGAAATGAATGCAATCATCAACAATCACAACAATCAACTTTCCCCCTCTCCTAATATCTCTCATATTAGTGAAGAATATATTATGGTGTTACAAGATCCAATTGATGAGAATCATGAGAATCTTATGAACCACCACATGGGCGGGTGCATGGAAATGGGTAGGCATTTCGTGGCCACATTCAATTTTTTTTTTTGAAAAGTCATAATGCAAGTGTGTTATAACACGCTCGCGTTATGCATCAGTGTGTTGAGTGTGAGGCTTGGAAAAAACAAGCCAGTAATGCGAGAACGTTATAACATGAGCATGTTACAATGCGCTCGCGTTATTAATTGTTAAAAGAAAAAAAAAAGTCAAATGCTGTCATTTTTATTTCGACTGTTTTTTCTTCTCCTAATGGCCAAAACCCCCATTTTCCATGTTCACATTCTGGGAGGATCCATTGAGATCTATTCTTCACCAACAATTTCTATTTCTTCACAACGATGGTGCGATGATGACGAGAAGGTGTGAGAGGTAAGGATTGTTTTCTTTTTGTTTTGAATTAGTTAGTTTTAGGTTGAATTTGATATATATTTGTTTGAATTTTTAGGAGATTCAAATCAACCTACAAACCCTCAAGATCCTCAACAAGAAGAGCAACCAAATCCTCAAGATCAAAATCAACCACAACAACAACCTCCTCCACCAATCACTCAACCCCCTCCTCGCACTCAACAAAATTTAATGAGTGAAATTGAGAACAACAAAAATAAAATTGAGGATTTAATCAGTAGGTTGAGTGATCCAAATCGTTCAACCACAGAAAGAATGACCCTAGTAAATTAATTGAAAGATATGCTAACAAATGTAGATTCAATTAGAAAACAAATAACTAGATGGCAAGATAGGAGGTAGGAGGCTAGGGATTATTATGAAAATAAACTATCATATAGAGATGTAAAGGATTTAAAAATTACAAAAGGTGATTTGTGCTCACTATTCACTAACCCACACACAAATCAAAATCTTACTCTCAATGCGAAGAGGTTTCCTATTCATTGGTGCCACCACCAATAGATTAGGGACCAATTTTATGATAGGTGGTACATGATCTTCGATTACCCACCATGCAACAATTGTGAAGTCCCACAATATTTCCTTAGGAAACTATATAGTGAGTTCATATTGAACAAAATCCCAAATTATTTTGATATGAGGGATTTTCAAGGGAGAGGTGGGGGGTCAGCTTAGGATAGACTTGGTGCACAGTTGGATCCTACATGGCAAGGTAGTTGACCTCTCGCTAGGCTACCTCTTGAGAAGTTTGTTATTCCCTCTGTCACGAAGGAAAGTGCTAATGTAGAGACATTGCAGGTGATCAACACTTTGACCCAGACTATCGTCCATCATGGGTGATCCCACAAAATTGGTTTACAATTTCTAATAGGAACTGATTTTTGCTGAAATCACATATTTTTAGAAAATATAATGATTTAAGCCTTTAAAAGTTCCATTTTAAGGATTCCAATTGAAGAGGCTTTGATCAAACCACCTTAGATCAGACCCCTTGGATATAACTATGCTAGTTTTAAACCATACCTATAAATGAGTCTCTTTTACACCTATCAAAATGCTGATAAAAAATAACTTTTGATTTAACTTTTGGGGGATCAAATGAATTCATTTAAAATTTATTTGAAATGATTATGGTAGTCCTCAGAACGAGCTATCCAATGAGTATAATTTTAATATATTTTGGTTTTATTATGTATTTGTTTTTTTAGTTTTATTAAACATAGGTTTTTCATAAAAAATGAAGGTCTCTATTTTGCACATGTGGAAAAATAGCAGATTATCAAAAAGAAAATTGAAAAATATGAGTGCACCAGATATTGAAGCCCTTGATCTAAAAAATTAAATAAAATTGAATTTCGATATATACAAAAAAGGTTACGCATTATACGGTTGTGCTATGTCTGAATTGTAATTGGTTTAACTTCAAAACTTTATTAAAGAAAAAATATTCCATAAAAAACTATCTAACTAAGTGGAGGCATTACATATTAGAGTTACAAATCTCAATTCGAAAGAATTAGAATTTTATCCTTCATGGAAAAAAATTTATGTGTTATACAGTTTGTGTCACTTTTTTAAAATGTTTATTTTCTGAAAAAAACTTCTTTTCATGGGAGATGGAAAAAGAAGTACAATTTGATTCAAAAAAATTTGAAAAAAATATTTTTAGAATCTATAGACAAAATTTGACAAGACTCTAGTTTGCATCATCTTTAAATTCCTCACAGTTTAGTCGCTATAGGTGCCCGAATGTGAAGATTTAGTTAAAAATAATAATTTCAGTGTCTAGTTTGGCCAAAAATTGTAAACCACTATTGTGGGATCACCCTGAATACTAGCCCTATTCTACAGCACCATCTAGGGGAGTCTTTGAGTGGTGGCCTTTAAACCCATGTGTGTCAATCTTGCGGAGAAACTTGTTCATATGACCCCATCGACACTCAGGAGGTTGTTATGTAGGATCCTTTTATAGCTATGGAGATGGAGAGGGCAACTGAAATATTGCATGAGGCATATGGCATTGATAGTCAGGAAAAAATTAACATGTTCATTGAATTTAATTTATTAAATTTTGATTTTGAAATGCAAGATTAATTAATTTTTTTTTATGATTTTAATAAAATTGCAGGGTCACAGTGTTGAGACTGGATACACCGCCCCCCCACCTACTTATTTCTATAGTACACCTATCGCTAGCATATGTAACTAGTAAAAAATTATAAATTTATCACCTGTTGATAGAATTGTATTATGAATGGTATTTTAATATGCGATTTTGGATGTTGAACAGGCTAATATTGGAGGTTTCGAGGGAACATTTCCCAGTGGTAGTGGATTTACTCAAACCTACATGCAGGTAATAGAATAAATAGTTTAACTAATGAATTGTACTTAATATTATTTTGTTGTTTATATGCACATCGTTGATTACGTTGAATAATTTTTTGTTTTATTTTCATATGTTGCAAGTTGAAACCCCTTCGAATGTGACGAGGGAAATGGAGATTGGTGTGTCATCTTCTCTACAATCCTCGATGGCTCTAACAAGGGAGGTATGAGGAAAATTGGTAAATTTACATTTACATTTTTTGTTATAGATGTTAGTTAGTGAAAAGTCAAACCATTATAGATTCATGTAGTTTAATTTCTATTTGTATGGTTTATACAGGGCTTGAGTAGGCCTAAGCATGGGTGTGAGAATATTCCCCTCATGGAGAGAGATAAAGAGATGGCGGTAAGTGATTATTTTTTCAAATATATCATTTTTTATAATATTATTTCTATATATTCATGTCTTTACTTCTTATTGTAACCGTTAAAAATTCACCATGAACTAAACCCTAGGAGGAGGAGCAGGAGCACTCCTCGAGTGCAACAAAAATGAGTGATAGACCTATTTCCATTCAATTGAAAAGGAAAGGGAAAGAATTTATTTCCAGAGCATGGAGAGCAATGACTTTTGATTCCAGAGCCCTTTGTTGTATGCCTACATGGAAGTTTTGTACATATTTTGTATTGGACATATTTGACATTGTATGCCTATATGGCATTCTCATAAGCCTATATGGATACTTTGTACATATATTTCATACTTATATTGATATATATTGATGTATACCTACATGGCTATTTTGTTAATACAAATATATTTTATCGATTGTGTCCATATTTGCATTAAAAATTTGATTCAATAGATATGATTTACGTGTATTCAAGTGTATTACAACTTACATGTATACTTTATGACTAATTTGTGTTCCAATGTATACTTTGTGGCTTACATTTTTTCATGCATATACCTTGTATTCATGCATATACTTTGTATTAGTTTATGTATACTATGTATTCATGTGTATACTTCTTGAGGCTTACGTGTTTTTGAGTACTTGTGCTTCCCTTATTCACATGTACATGGTTGACTTATTCATGTGTATAATTATTAATTGGCTAGCCCTAGCATTGATCACTATTGTCCTTCATGGTTTGTCTTGAATATTAATTGATTAATGTTAAACAAATTTATCTAAAAAAAAAAAACACCGTTTCAATTAGTATTCCATGAAATGATTCATAAAAAGATTCCAATATGTTCTTGATGCATCACCATATAAATGAGTCAAAATATTTATATGTCAACTTTTTGCAATATTATTTCCTGTATACAAAATGGACTCGGGAGAAATCAAGTTATAATTTATAATACAAATAAAAAATGGACTCAACGCTATCCTAGATCCCCGAATAGGTCTATTTAACAAAGCAACATGCTCCCAATCACTCTTCCAATTGCAAAGTACCATTGGTCATGCATAGTGGCTCAACCAAGTTGTGATTTGACACAACTTCTCACAAATATGCCCGCTAAGACTCCAACATCCACTTGACTCAATAGGGTAACTCAACTACCCAACCATGGAATATATCAAACAAGACATGACCAAAACTTGGAGCAGACTTGGAAACCTCCCAACATGACCAACCCAAATCAACACAACTCACCTTATGCCTGGGAACCACCTCTAACCTATCACTTCCAAACTAGGCCTCATATTCCTTGCAACCTAGCCAACTAGGACAGCCAACACGAGAACCAGTCATAAGGAATTAACCAGACCAAGGACATTGGTTCTAGGCATATTATACCAATTCCCACAAGTCCTCAACAACCCATGTCTTGACAACAAAAGACCAAGCCATAATAGGCCAAAACATAATGCTACAAGGTAGGCCTAATTAGGCCACTCCACATAAGAAATCAAGTACCTTGGCTCACCCCAACACCTCTCAACCACAAACAGGTTCTTACAACCTTGTCCAACATTTATCAAATTCTCCCAAGAACCCTCATCACAAAATACTTATGAAAACAATCAAAAATCAGATTTTACACAAAAGCAGGCCTATCACATAGAGATGTTAGGCCTAGAATGCAAAATATCTCTCTCCCACCTTCAAGCCATTCTCTAAAACCAACATAGCATCAAAATATCTATGGTACTCTTCCATTCCACCCAGATCTAGCCTTAGCACATTGTGGAGATGGAAGATATGAGGGAACTTAACTCAAAACCTTGGTTTTTGAGGGTTTCAGACCACTTGCTGAAAAACGATAAGAACTCTCCTATTCCTTTATGTTTTTACACCAAACCACCACCAAAAGAAAGAAAATTGAGCCCTCTTTCAATCCATGTTAGCCTTGGCACTGTACAGAAAAGCTACAGGCCGTACGAAGTACAAGATCAACAAGTTTGTATCAAAAATCAAAAAATAGATAACAGTGTGAATAATTCTTATTAAATATTCTCCAAAAGTTCAACAACAACCTCCATTTGAGCCTCTAAAGGCTTTAAATATATTTTGACAACCGTCTCTAACTGATCCATGCCCTCAACTAACTAAAAACAAACTTTCAAAATAAGTAACCGTTGCATTTCAAATATGTTGCTTTAAGCAACTTACAAATTTGCAGCTTTAGACTCCTCCAACCTAATGACTACAACTAATGACCTCTAAACCCACACAAATGTCTTAGAAATATCCTTATTACATAAATAAAACTCCATTCTTGCATAGTCATATACAAATTCACAAATTTTCCTTCAAAGGCTACAAAGACAACTTCTAGTGTAAGATTGAAATTTTCACATTTTTTATCACTAGACTTAAAACTCACCCTAAAACATACCTAATGGTCTTAATTGACCTTATTCAAGATGAAGCATGCTGAAAATAACCACAACAACCTATTCACCATCAGATAATCAAAGATTGAGGGTGAGGTGTAGGTGCTCCTGTACCAATTGGGCATCACTGATCATACACTTTTTGTGTGGAATACTCAGACTTCTCAATCGTCATTTGTATGTTTCTCTTTTCCATTATTTTAAATGTCATCATAAGGGATCAAGTTGGTTGAATGCAGCTTAGATCAATTCCGCGTGTTTGGGTGAAAAAGAGGACCATGCCTAGCATAAACCTACCTATCGGGACACATTGGAGCAGTTACTTTAGTCACATGAATTGAAAAACGAAAGGTGCACCACTTTGCAACTTTACACTGCTTCAATTTGACACTTTTTCCATCAAGTGAAAACTGGACACCATAGGAAAATGACTTTGAGATAACAAAAACTGAGAGAGGTTACTATAGAGGGGCCCGACACAATCCCATAGGCTTAGATGAAGAGTTTGTAAGCATCATAGTTTTTGAGTAATATCCCATCAAAGTTTGCTTCCCTTTTGCACTTTGGACCCTTAAGGGATCGATCTAGTTGAACATAGCTCAGAGTGATTCAGCATGTTTGGGTGTGAAAGAGGACCATTCCTAGTGTAAAAATACCTATTCATATGTATTGGAACAGTCTATTTGGTCACACGAGTTGTAGAACAAAATTTGCACCAGTTTGCAACTTTGCACTGCTTGCATTTGACACTTTTTCTAACAAGTGAAAATCTACCACCACGGGAAAACCACTATAAGGTAGCCAAAATCAAGAGAGGCTTTTGTAGAAGGGTCCAACATGATCCTACAAGATTAGATGAGAAGTTTCTAAGAATCATGATATTCGAGTAATGGCATGTTGAAGTTTACAGACATTTTGCACTTTGGACCCTTAAGGGATCGATCTGATGGAATGTAGCTCAGAGCGATTCCACGTGTTTCGATGAAAAAGAGGACCAAACCTAGCATAAAAATACCTATTCAAACATATTGGAACAATCCTCTTGGTCACATGAGGTGTAGAGAAAAAGTTGCACCACTTTGCAACTTTGCACAACTTGAATTTGACACTGTTTCCATCAAGTGAAAATCCACTTCCATTGGAAAAACACTCCAGATGGAAAAAACTAAGAGATTATTTTGTAGAGGGGCCAAACATGATCCTGTAGGATCATACAATAATTTTATAAGCATCATGGTATCTGAGTAATAGCATGCTGAAGTTTGCAGCCATTTTGCACTTTTGACCCTTAAGGGATTGATCTGGTGGAATGTAGCTCGGAGCAATTCCACATGTTTTCGTGCAAAAAAGGACCATGCCTAGCATAAAAATACCTATTCGGTTGCATTGGAATAGTACTCTTGGTCACACGGGTTGCAGAGAAAAATTTGCACCACTTTGCAAGTTTGCACAACTTGAATTTGACACTTTTTCCATGAAGTGAAAATCCACCGTCACGGGAAAACCACTCTGAGATAGCCAAAACCGAGAGAGGGTTTTTTAGAGGGGCCCAACGTAATCTTGTAGGATTAGATGAGAAGTTTCTAAGCATCACGGTATCCGATTAATAGCATGTTGAAGTTTGCAGCCATTTTGCACTTTGGACCATTAAGGGATCGATCCGATGGAACGTACCTTAGAAAAAATTTGTGTTTGGGTGCAAAAGAGGACCATTCCTAGCATAAACATACCTATTCAGATGCATTGGAACAATCCTCTTGGTCACACGAGTTGTAGAACAAAATTTGCACTAGAAAACCACTCTGAGATAGCCAAAATCAAGAAAGATTTTTGTAGAGGGGCCCAACATGATCTTGTAGGATCAAATGAGCAGTTTCTAAGTGTCATGCTATCCGAGTAATAGTATGTTGAATTTTTCAGCCATTTTGCACTTTGGACCCTTAAGGGATTGATCCGGTTGAACGTACCTCAGAGCAATTCCACATGTTTCGGTGCAAAAGAGGAACATGACTAGCATAAAAAAACATATTCAGACGCATTGGAATAGTCTGCTTGGTCACACAAGTTGCAGAGTCAAAGTTGCACCACTTTGCAACTTTGCACAACTTCAATTTGAAACTTTTTCCATCATGTAAAAATCCGCCGGCACGGGAAAACCACTATGAGATAGCCAAAATTGAGAGAGGTGTTTGTAGAGAGGCCTAGCGTGATCCTATACAATTAGACAAGAAGTTTTTAAGCATCATGGTATCCGAGCAATAGTATGCCGAATTTTGCATCCATTTAGCACTTTGGACACTTAAGGGATTGATTCGGTTGAATGTAGCTCAGAGTGATTCTGCATGTTTGGGTGTGAAAGAGGACCATGCCTATCATAAACATACCTACACATATTTTTTGCAATAGTCTGCTTGGTCACATGAGTTGCAAATGAAAGTTGCACCACTTTGCAACTTTGCATTGCTTGCATTTGATGCTTTTTCCATCAAGAGAAAATCCTTCACCATGGGAAAACCACTCTAAGATTTCCAAAAGCGAGATATTTTTTGTAGAGGGGCTTAATACGACCCTGTAGGATTAGACGAGAAGTTTCTAAGTGAAAGGGAATAAGTTTTATGGGGTTTGTGTTGTTGCGCCTGTAGATTTTGATGGAAAAGGACATGAAAAATGAGGTTTCATCCTAGATTTTGATAAAATATATCATGTAGAGGTTGGGTGTTTTTCTTTTGAGCTTTTGCAAGTGATTTTAAGAAGGTCTAAGGTGGTGGCATGTTTTGGTAAGGTGTGGAACCATTCCTTTCAATAATCCCTCTTTACACTAGCATAAAATAAGGGTTTTGGTTTGGCATGGTGGAGTGAGTTTTTCCTGAGAAAAAATGTGGATCTGAGAGTTTGGATACATGATAATTTCTAGCCCAACAAGTTATGGAGGTTGTTGAATGTTTAAAGGTATGTTCTTTTGTAAATTAGGCCTAGTTAGCCTAATGAGGATAACGAAGAAGGTCATTTTTTATGGACATGTTCCAAGATAGTCACTATTGATTTTGAAGTATGTGTTGTAACTCAATAATAGCTATCTAGATCAGTCATTTTTTTGTGAAGTCATTTGAGAAATTTTCCTCAAAACACCACTTGGAGCCACACTTTTCACTTGGAAATTCATCATAAAACCCTATAGCAGCAACTCCACCTTTGTTTCTTGAATTCCCCTACACAGATAAACACACACACCTAAAAAATCCTACGATTAACTTACTCCACTAATCTAAACTATCAAATTTGGTGGAGTAGTCATTATTGGTTATCTAAACTCTCAAAACCCCAATCTTGAGGGTTTATAGATAGAATTGAGAAAAATCAATTCAAACTAATGATAAAATAAATAGATACCCTCCTAAATAGATTCAAATGAAAGATACTTCACTATTCTACCTTAAAAACCAAGATTAAAGGCCTTAAACTACTGTACAGACCGTACAAGTTAATAAACATTGGAAAAACTCATAAAATCACTAAAATAGGGACTTTATTGATTGTAAATATTCAAGATTACAAAAGATCTCCATTTTTCTCGACCTTACATGCTTTATATCACTTCTGTAATAACCTAATGACCTCTTCGAGACTTTGAATACATTACATATGACCTTCACATGACCTTTTTCACATTGTTTACATTTCAAAATTCAAATTTGGCAAATTTTCCTATTGAAGGCATTTAGAGAATAAGGTGCTACTCCACCAAACATGAACTCCAAAATTACAGTATTTGAGTAAATCTCATTACAATTCCTTGGGTACTTCTTTTCATAGATCTTTTACAATGTCACCCATACATTCACGATTCTCTTTAAATGTCTACATCATACGTGCTCATTATGAGATTAACTTCAATTGAGTAACTTGAGATTCCCTCGCTAAGCTTCACACACTCTTTTATAATGGCTCAAAATTGAGATTTGTCAAGATCATCAAAACAAGGATGTTGCATTGCTTTTTTGGATGAGATTCTCTTTGATGGCTCATAAATCATCATTTTATAAAATGAGAGATCAATCAATTTTTAGTAGTTTACTTACAACTGCGCAAAGTAAAAGAGAAAAAGAAAGAGCATCCAAAATGGAAATGAAATGAAAATATATGGAAGGCACTTACAAATAGGCATGCAAGTCTCACAACTTAATCACTCCTAGTCATACATATTCACTGGGAGTTCCAAGATACCTATTGCACACAACACCTCTCATGAATAGAGTAAGTTCAAATTTGAGATGCTCTTATAATGTCTGCATCATAGCTACTCATGATAAGGTTAACTTCAAACTAATAACTTTAAATTCCCTCACCAAACTTTGCACACACTTTTCTAATGTATTAAAATCATGATGGAGATTTGTCAAGATCATCAAAATAAGGATGTTGCGTTGCTTTTCTAGCTGACATTCTCTTGGATGGCTCATATATATGAATTTTCTACAAGGGGACACCAATCACTATTTAGTAGGTTACTTAAAAATAGGGAAAGTAAAAGAAGATGATATCATTGGCATCAAATAAATTAATGTGCATACAAGTATAAATTAATAAGAACCAATGTGCATATACTTACAAATTAATCTAGCGAACCATCTAGGTCTGCTCTACTATTTATTGTGTCAAGTATTGCCTCATGGTCAGACTCATAGACCTTCCACAAGGTCTTGTTCAAAGTTCTACCCCAATATTTGGTCAAACAAACATTGGATTCCATGACAAGGTTTGAGTAATGAAGAATCTTACAATGCATTTCAAATTCCCGAAATAGCCAATGTTTAACACTCCAATGTGGGTACCTTCTAATCCACCTTGCAGTAACCACAACTGAGCCCGTAGGGTATTTGATGTTTTCTCCATCTATAACTGGGGCCTCCAGTTTCTTTTTTGCCTCAACACCATGACACAAGTAATAGTTCATTCCCTTTTCATTGTCTTCATTTGTAATAACTGCATAAAAATGCCCTGCATTGATATGTGCAACAAATCTCTTGAAATTAGTCAACATTATGAATACACTACAAAGTACGATAACGATATGGAATTTCAACAACTAAGAAAGTAGATATATCACCTGGTTAAACTAGATCTTGTACATGGTCAAAGTCGATCGATGATTCCATCTGTGTCAATTCCAATGCTGTCAGAGGGTGATATGTGTGAAGTGGGCTAAGATAACTTGTCAACCATTTGTCAACCCACTCTCCTAACTCATAATCATTCGAGGCTCGCATTGTACATGAAGAACAAAAGCATGCCATCTTTCATGTATTGATACTCCATGAACCTGCATTTGAGCTAAGGAAAGAGTGTACCTCACTCGATCATGTTAGTGTACAATAGTCCTCATATGGTGCAATGTTAGTATCATCCATCAACCAAAAAAATATATGAACTAAAGATGTACCTTCATTACCTAGACCCATTGAAGCATTACACAACTCAATGATTGATTTTTCAACTGTCAAATTTGCACTGTCTATGTACTTTAACTCTTCTCATGCTAATACTCTTTTCACACATGCTCCTGCTCCATCATGCTCCCCCTTTCCATGCCCGACCTCACAAAATTTCCAGATATGTTGAGCATTTGTAATGACATGCATCCCACACAACCAGTAGAACATGTGCGAGTTCTTGAACTGTGTTGCACAGTTATCCAACCATATTATATGTCAGTCGTGTGATATTCCCCTTTGAGCCAAACCACTGTAGAACATCTAGAAGCAACCTTGCATGAACTATAGAGAATGTGTGCGATCATCACTAATATAAAAGTGGTACTCCCTCAATACCTTCCTTCGATCATCTATACTATCAGATGCATGAATGAATTCTATGTGTACAAATATTGAAACCTGTGTGGAGTTGTAATACTGTGACTACACCTCGCGCTATGGTTGTAGAGTGTAGTTCTCCACAAATTCAACCACTGATAATATGCTGCCAACTGGAAAGGTGTCCTTGCATAGCTTGAATTGTGTGTCCAACCATTGAGCTCTATGGGTATGCATTGTATACTTAGATATTATATTGTCACAAAAAATTGACATAAACTGGTACACTGGAATCTTCTCAATAAACAAATCACACCTTTTTTCTTGAGACCCATATTTTGTAGCATATGCCACTATTTTATACTTCCCAAACTCTACTAGTTTTTGTCCCACCTCATCTATGCTTTCCATATGTTGACATACTGGCATACACTGAAAGCCACTACAATGCTCACATGGACCATCCAAGCATGCTACCCTGTAGAATATTTGGCCATCCTCTATTTACAATATATTTTTTTATAAGAGATCTCTTGAAGATTTTTGTGGGGCTTCTATGCCACAATCTTACAAAACATCGTTAGTATGCAAATCTAAACATATAGAATGAAAAACATCATAATGGTTAGAGAATTCAATATGTAGTCTACAACAACAAGTAGTGCATGTGTGATTTATATTGACATAAAAAGGTTTAAGAATTTCAAAAAATCTTTGACAAATACTAATTTGAGGATAATCATTTTCAAATTTATGAAAAAATTGGGTTTGAGTCATATCCAAAAAATGCTTTGGATGCGGCTCACAGTTCCGACAACCAATTCTCCTTCTTACCACATCCCTTTGATTTGGAGATGGCCTTGTGTTATTCTTCAATACTCTTCAATTAGTGTTTTCAAGGTTTCGACAACTTCTTTATCTTTTCATGACAGTCTCCCCGAGAATGCCTATTATTCATTTGAATCAGTTCCCTCAATTATTTGCCACTTATGAATGGCTCTTGATAAATTTTTTCTACTAATTCTCGTTTGTTCACTCTTCTTTCTAATGAGACAAGCTCTCTTTGTTTGAAAGCTTACCAAAGTCGATGTAATGACACATCGGGTGACATTGCTATCCTTTGAGTGTGAGGTCTTACCCAAACTCTCATAAGCATCCATTAGATTCTTCACAATAGTGTCTTCACTCGATGCATTCGATGTTCTCAACCCAAGAGTATTCATGATGTTCCTATACTTTACACCCAACATCATTTCAACAAATAGTTGACATCTTGTGGTCTCATTTAGCCTTTCAAAGAAGAATTTTCAAATCTTATTAGCATATCTTCTACAAGTGCATGCTAGAATCTTACCTTCCATGTGTTGAAAAATATCCTCATCAATATTAATCAAATACTTGGCTTTCTACACAGAATTCTAGGTGGTTTTCTCCTAGGTACATACATATCAACATCAAGAATTTCATCAATATTTAATTGAGGTGGGCTAGATTGTGTACCTTTGATCAACGGTGGAGAAGAAGACATACCTTGAGGTTCACATGGGGATGATGGCATACCTTCTTCATCAAATCCGAGTGATGACGTACTCTCAACCTGAGATGTGTTGGATGTTGTCCAACAATATTCACTTGTGGTAGATGGTGTCCCTCCATATTCACTTGTAGTAGATAGTGTCCCTCCATATTCACCTCTAATAGATTTTGTCCCTGCATATTCGCTTGTGCTTAATGGTGTCCCTTCATATTTACTTGTCGTAGAGGGTGTGTCTCCAACTATGGTATATAAATCTCTCTTACCATGATGCTTTTGCATTCGTGCCTTTTGTGCTGCCAATTCCTTTTCTCTTTTTGATGGTTGAGGTTCCTCTTCAATTGGCTTTTTTCCATCAATTGTTCCCAATTTTTGCTTTTCATGATATGTCGCCATCTGAACTCTCTCCTTTGCTTTGAAGGTTTCCTTCTCTTCATCTATTATTTTCCTCTTTGTCTTTTTCTTTAGCATGGAGGATAATTTTATTTGTAGAATTGAAAAGCATACAAAATGTCAACTTATTTCATATATATGCATACAAACTGTGGAAGCATACATGGTGCGGGAGCACCATTGAATGAAAATTGTCAATTCAAGAAGTTGTTGTCTAGGCTTTAGGAAAATATTGATGCAAAGAATGACTATGAATATTTGAAGGAAGATCATCAATAAATAGGTGAGGGAATTTTTTTTGTGTGCAAAGGAGGTCTAAAATGGTGTTGGGCATGAAGCCCTAGAGTGAAATTTTGAGTTTTCCATGAGGTTCTGAGTGGTTTTGATATGCTAAAGTGTGTTTTGAGTTGGGGAAGCATGTTTTCTTGTTGAATTGAGTTTTTTTAGACCATTTTAGACCTTTTTTAATTATTCATAAGATTGTGTGAGGGTTGGATGTGTGTTTTTCAATAAACCACTAGTTTCTTGGGTAAAAAGGAGGGTTTTTGGTGCATGTGAAGATGGGTAAAAGCAAGGTTCTTGATTTTTTTGGGTCTAAGATCTGGATATATGTTAAATAATGTCTATGATACCACTCTTAAAATTTATTTAGTTCTTTTTAGTCGTTCTATGTGTTTAGGGGGGAGATTTGGCTTGACATTTGCAAAAAATTGCATTTTTGGCAAAGTTGTCAAGAGATAAGTTAGTTAAGAAGTTACAAAACAAGTTAGATACATTGGGGGAGTATGTTATGTTCCTATAAATAGGATGATGCAGAGTGGTGGGACCCAAGAAAAAAATTGACACAACTTCTCTCAAATATGCCAACCAAGACATCAACCTTCAATTGACTTAATAGGAGAACATGGTTACCTATCAACCATGAATCTTCACTATGACTCCAAATTGAAATTTGATGCAGTAAAAGAGTTTCAACACCTTCAATATTTCATAATCTTGAAATTCAACCACCTAAAAAAGGAAGATCAAACAAACTCTTCTAAAAGCCACTTTTGACCCAAAATTGCCTTGTAGGCTTCACAAACCAATTTTAGGGATTTTTCTCACAAACCTCCCAAAAAACCTGTCAAAAAAATGATTGATATAGATATCCATTTCAGTGATATGAGACATATAAAAAATCTACATATTACTCTTTTAAGACACTTTCCTCAAAATGACAAATTTCATTGTTTTAGGGCCCAAATTAGCCAATTTTACAAAGGGACCCCCTCAAGAACCCACCACCAGGCCTCAATGACTGAAAATAGTCTTATATTAGGTTTCAAAACTAACAATTATCAAGGTTAGAGGACCCCAAGTACTCATTCCATTAATTAGTTTCAAAACCCTCTCTAGAACCTAGGAAACAAGGGTTTTTAGGCCTCCTTACTAAAACTCTACCTTCCACAACTTTCCAATTCAAACCAACTGCCTAGAAACCTTTGTATAGGTCCCACCAAGCTTAAGGAACCCTAATATACCCTATTGAAATGCTGGACCCTTCTTTCTTAGGTTTGCACCATTGTTTTCTATGAGAAAATAGGGTATTTCCCCTTAAACCAGCTCATTCATGAGGAAAATTTAAACTTGTTCTTCTCTAATCCTAAGAAAATCATAATTACATCCTATATGGTCACCCAACCAATTCATAGAGAGAAAAATATGTGCGATGCCATCTAAGACATTAAATTTCTCTCAAACCCTTGACTGTCCAAGAACCCAGTTTCTAGAAATTTATGAATTCCAAGCACAAAGCTCAATGAAAACCTCTTCAAAGGGAGCCAAATGAAAGTAGGAACATTCGTTTATGGAAGAATATAAATTTTACACCAAGACCTTCACTTGTCTTAAAAATTGCTAACATTGACAACTTTTGCTAAATAGGCAACATTATGCAACTTTGTTGTCCAAGACACCTAAGACCACTCAAACACCTTTATTTCATCCCTAATACAACTTCTAGAATCTTTTACATTTGATCACCAAACTCACAAAATTTTCCTTCAAAGATTATATGGTAAAATTGACAATTTTATGAAGCAAGAGTGCATACTTGCATATTTTATCACCAAACTCACAAAATCCCTAAATACATGAAAGATTGGTCTATTTAGACCTTATTTTCAATAAAAGCTATGAAAAAGCATCTAAAAACTCTGTAACTCACCCAAAGACCTTAAAACAAACTATCACCAAAGTAGATTTTGAAACATGGTTGTAGGAGCCCCTGCACCAAGGGTTTGGAATACTGCTAGGGGAAGCACGCTGAAAGGATAAATTTTGGTGAGATATTTGGAATATGTATTTGGTTTATTTCAATAAATAACATGATGATTATAGTGTCTTGAATGTATGGATAAAGGTTGGTAGTTACCTTCCATGATTTGTTGTTATTTTTCCATGTAAGTTATAGCATTGAGTTCTTCAGTTAGTGAATCATGAATGAAATGAATGGTTCTGAGTTTGTAATCAGGTTTATGCTATGTTACAATCAATTTTATGATGGTTAATCTATTTTTGAGTCTGAAAAAGAGTTGAATCCAAGTTCTAATGTTTTGTGGAAATATGAAATCAAGTGAAATTGAAGGATTTTCATGAAAAGATGATTGAGTTTTTTGGTTGATCTTCTTCAATTTAAGTTAGGGTCAGAAGTACCCTTGATAATTTGTGGATCCTCGTAGATACTTTGCATCAGGTTTAAAATGGTAATTGGAAATTGTATATAATTCTGTAATTTAAAATGTGCATTGACAACCTAAGGTTATACTGACAAATAAACAATGATCAACATGGAATATGCAAAATAAAAAAAATGAAAGAAATCCATAATAGAATGAAGGAAAATGTGTAAAGACTTCACATACCTAAAAAGATAGACTTTCAAATGGAGGAGTTCAACCCAATTATGTAGCCTTAGCTTCTTCTTTCTTCAAAATTCACAACAATTTGACTTTTTCAAAAGCTTTTTCCCTTCCAAACTTCAATTGTATATTAGTTTTCAATGTGGAAAATCTGCTATTTCATGAAAAGGTGGTGGAATGTGAATAACATGCTAGCACACTTCACAACATCATCAAAAAGCTACTTTTTGTCAGAGCATGTGCAAAACTAGGAGAATATGTAGAATCTGGGCCTTGACATCATGAGTATATTGATTTTTTTTACCGTTTTTAGTGGAAGATAAAACACGCTCATTTTATAACGCGAGCACGTTATTTCTTGCTAAAATAGTAACATCTCTACTTCTTCAAAATGCGCTCATGTTATATGAAATATGGTTTTTTTAAATAGATTTATTTTGTCCCTCTTTATCTATACCCTCTATCTTAATTGTATATCTCTCCTATGTACACTTATAGTAGAGGAGATAGAGGTGATTGTGTGTGTGTGTCTGTGGGAGAGAGAGATAGAGAGGTAGAAAATGAGGACAATTATATAGTAGAAAGGGAGGTAGGGTTGAGGGTATAATTATTTTAGGGTTTAAGGGGTCAGTGTTAAAGGTAGAGGGTGTATGGTTGAAAGAAAGAGAGTGGGAGAAAGAGAAAGTGGGAGAGAAGGAGAAAGAGAGAGTGCGAGAGAGAGAGAGAGAGAGAGAGAGAGAGAGAGAGAGAGAGAGAGAGAGAGAGAGAGAGAGAGAGAGAAAGAAAGTGGGAGAGAGTGGGAGAGGGGAAGAAAGAGAGAAAGAGGAGAGAGGGAAGGAGAGGAAATGAGATAGTGGGAGAGATGGAGATAGATATGGAGGGAGATAGGGGGCAGAGATAGAGGTAGAGGGTTACAAGTTAAGGGTTTTAAAGGGTTAAGGGTTTTAAGGGTTAGGGTTAGGATAGAGGGAGAGATAAGAGAGAGAGAGTGGGAGAGAGGGAGAATTGAGGGAGAAGGAGAGAGGGAGGTAGAGGGGAGAGAGAGGGGGAGAAAGAGATAGTGGGAGAGAGAGATGGAGAACAATAGGGAGGGAGAGAGGGGGAGAGTGGGAGAAAGAGAGAGCGGGAGAAAGTGGGAGAGTGGGAGAGAGGGATAGTGGGAGAGAGATAGAGGGTAGAGGGTTAATATTTTAAGGGTAGACCCTCTTAATCCCTCAACCACTATACCCTCTTAATCCCTCAAGCCTCAACCGTCGACCCTTAAACCATAATCCCTCAACCTCTATACCCTCTTAATCCCTCAATCGCTATACCTTATTAATCCATAAACCCTCAACCCACAACCCTTAAACCCTAATTCCTCAACCCCTATACCCTCTTAATCCCTCAATCCTCAACCCTCAACCCTTAAACCCTAATCCCTCAACCCCTATACCCTCTTAATCCCTCAACCCTTAAACCCTCAACCCTTAAATCCTAATCCCTCAACCCCTATACCCTCTTAATCCCTCAACGCTCAACCCTTAACCCTAATCCCTCAATGCCTATACCCTCTTAGAACCTCAACCCTTAAACCCTAATCCCTCAACCCCTATACCCTCTTAATCCCTCAACCCTTAAAACCTAATCCCTCAACCCCTATACCCACTTAATCCATCAACCCTCAACTCTCAACCCTTAAACCCTAATCCCCCCACCCCTATACCCTCTTAATCCCCAAACCCTTAAGCCCTCAACCCGTAAACCCTAATCCCTCAAAACCTATACCCTCTTAATCCCTCAACCCTTAAACTCTCAACCTTTAAACCCTAATCCCTCAACCCCTATACCTTCTTAATCCCTCAACCCTCAAACCCTATACCCTCTTAATCCCTCAACCCTTAAACCCTATTCCCTCAAATATTAGACACTCTACCCTATAACCTCTTAATCCCTCAACCCTAAGCCCTCAACCCTTAAACCCTCTACCCTCAATCCTCTACCCTATACCCTCAACCCTAATCCCCCAGCCCTTAAAACCTTAAACCCACTTAGTAAACTATCTACCCTAATCCCTCAACCCTCTTGACAATTAATCCCTCAATTCTTAAACCCCTAAACACTCAACCCTAAACCCTCAACCCTCTACCCTCTACCCTCTACCCTATACATTGGACCCTCAACCCCAATCCCTCAACCCTATACCCTATACCCTCAACCCTCCACCCTCAACCTTAAACCCTGAATCCTCAACCATCAACCCTTAAACCCTCTACCCTCTACCCTATACATTAAACCCTCAACCCTCAATTCTCAACCCTCAACCCTTAATCCCTCAACCCTCAATCCTTAGAACCTAAATTGTGAACCCCTATACCTTCTACCCTTTACATTGGACCCTGAACCTAATCCTTCAACCATATACCCTCAAACCTAAACCCTAAACCCTTTACCCTCAACTAGGTAAAACCTTAACCTTAAACCCTTTAACCCTAAATGCTTAAACCTTCTACCCTATACCCTCAACCCAATACCCTCTACCATCGACCCTATTCCATCAACCCTCAACTCTTAAACCCTAATACCCTAGAAACCATCAACCATATAGGCCCTCCACTCTAATCCCTCAATCCTATACCCTCAACCCCTATTAATTTCTCTCTATCTATACATCTCACCTCTCACTCCCTCCCTCATACCCTTTTTAATTGTCTCTATCTACTCTCTCTTTCTGCATGCCTCTCATTCAATCAATCCCTACCACCCTCTCTCACTCCCTTTATCCATCTCTCTCTATGTCCCTCCCACTCTCTCCCACTCTCTCCCACTCCCTCTCTCTCCTTGTCTCTCCCTCTCTCTCATGTCTCTCCCTCCCACTCTCTCTCTCTCTCAAGTCTCTCCCTCTAGAAACCTACCTAAGTAACTCTCTCTTTTTCTCTATCCCCTCTGTCTATCTATCCCTCCCACCCTACCTAGATAAGTCCCTCTCACTCCACCCCCCTCTTTCTCTACCTCTATCAGGTCACTCCCTCCCACACCCTCTCCCTCTCTCAGCCTCTCACTCAAACTCCTCTCTCTCCCACTCCCTCTCTCTCACACTACCTCTCACTACCTATCTCTCAAGTCTCTCCATCTCACCCCCTCACACTCTCAAGTCTCTCCCTTTGGCACCCTACCTACATAACTCTCTCTTTCTCTTTGTCTCTTCATCTCCCTCTCTCTCAATTCTCTCTCTCCCACCCCCCTCTCTCTCTCTCTCCCTCCCTCTATACCTTCCACCCTACCTAGCTAATTCCCTCTCACTCCAACCCCTTCTCTCCCACTCCCTCTCTTAAACTCTCACTTCCACCCTCTCTCCCTCTCTGCAGACTCTCTCTCTCTCTCTAAATTATCCCTCCCTCTAAAGATATACATAAATACATACTTACTTACATACATACAAGCATAATACATATTTACATACAATCCTACATCCATACAAGCATACATACATATAGGAATACATAAAATATACATGCATTGATACATACAGGCATACATACATACAAGCATGCATAAATGCATACATACATGACATACAAGCATACATGTACATAAAAACAAAAATATATCAGCATACATTCAATAGAGTGGAATTTAACATAAAGGAGGACATAACCTGAGAGTGTTATAATGCTTTCATTATGTATTAGTTGACATGTTTGGACCATAGAAGCAAAAAACCATGTCAAAATTGAGATATAACATGAGCGCGTTATAGCGCACTGACGTTATATCTTGCTTTAGGAATCCTCGAGCCTTAGGATTGGTATTTTCCTTGGAATACCAACCCAAAGGCTTGGAGGGAATTCCCAACAACCAGAGACATGTTTTTACAAAATCTACCATATTTCACATAATCAAGTTCGTGCTCACCGTCAAGATTGCATGTGGTGCAATATTGAAAAAATCGAACACATGGGTAATGTTGGGTTCTCTCTTAGCTATCCAACGATGTAATTTTTTTCACTTTCTAATAATGTTAAGCTCTTCATCCATAATTTTTTTTTTGTATGTCTCTTTTTTTAGAAACTACAATCCATTGTGCAAATTTTTAAAAATAAATTAAAAAAACTTCAATTAGTTTCCAAAATTTGTAGGGGTAGCATGGCCAAAATTCTATTTTTCAGGAAGTGTCCACTTCGAAAATTAGTAAAAAATCAAATATTCATTAAAAAATTATTAGAAAAATTATGCATCAACTACATACTACTAGCTAACTTATGACCATTGTGATTTTAAAAATACTAAAAATAAGGTCACCATATGAGGGTCGTACAAGAGTTGGCATGTTATGTTTTTCTAACAAAAACATCAATAATTTGTGTACGTCCCTTTTTTGAACCCCTTAATCGCAACCATTTAAAAAATAAATTCATATTTTAGAAAGTATACTCGGAGCACTTTGATCCTTTTTTATGTTCCATCTCAAAATTTTGAGAGTAACCATCCTCAATTTCACACCCAAGGTGAGTATTTCCTTATTTATGAAAAAAGTGGTCACTTAAGTCCCCTTTTTTGGAACCATCTTGGTGCACTTACCCACACTTCAACCATCGATCATTCCCTTACTTGTGATGAATTCAATAGTGTAGAACCAAACCATGAATGTCCTAAACATCTTATTTTTAGTTCTCTTAAACACTCTCCTACTAGGAAAGGCATCATGGTACAAGAAAACTACAATATGGTTGCACTCCTTTCAAGCAATATTAGTGTGTCCTCCTTGGGTAATAGTAAAAACATGATACTCAATTGCCCTTTCTTAAAGATACATCAACCCAAACCTGCTAAGGTTATGCATATACAAGTTTCCATTAGATCCCCATTTACTATTGGACCTCCTACGTATCCTCTAATCCTTCACACACCTATGAACAATATTTCACACCAACTAAGTCACAATGACATTACTCCCATATAAGACAAAGTATATATCAAGGCTCACTTTTCTGAAACTTTGTTTACTTATCCACATAAATAACATTAGTTTTTGCTCCTTTCCATCTAATAGTTGTAGTGTCATAGCATACTCACTATTGCATGTTTTACATCCCTTGCGAGGAGTAGTATACCATCCTCCATTCCCAACTCACCTTTGTCCTCTACTAAGTGGGGGCAATGGGTTTAGTAGCCTTGTCCTCATATGCCACTTGTTGTTTTCTCTTTCGAATAGTCATTAACCTTTCATAAACTTATAAGAGCAAGCTTGGGATGTGGATGACATGCCTTAAGTTGACTCGCATGTGACATACTCCCCTTGTTCATGAAGTAGCCTACTTGGCATAGGGCTTTCCAAGTTGGCTCTCATGTCTCCCTTCCCTTATCCTTGACTAATTTAAGGAAATTTCTCACGATGATGGTGTAGCAATTCCTTTAAAGTGGGGGCATCCATAGATGACATCTTTTTACATAATTCCATGGCATGATTTTTATTTTTCTTGTGATGTGTCCTCTTCTTGGTGGTTTCATTGGGTTTGATGCCTTCCAAGAGTGTACGATCAACTGAAGTGGCTTGCTGCAAATGAGGCATCCCATGGATAATGATCTCACACCCTGACTTTCCCTCTCTTGGAGACATTAGGCACAATTTTCCCTAAGAAGAAAACCTCGCATGAAAAAATAAAAATCCCCTTCAACAAAATCTTCACATAATATTCAAAATAATTTACACAAGCATTGTGCTACCTTATCTAGGTTATCAAGTGAGATAACTTTGCTATGATTAGTATAACAAGAAGCCAACACACTGGTATGACTTTCTCATTATATGGTGGGAAACTGATACACTGGCATGACTTTCTCAATAAACCACCTTTTGGGCCTTCTCACCCGGTGGAAAACCAAAATTATCGTCACCCTAGAGTGAGTACACATCCTTTTGGACAAACAACCTAGATCTAATCCACAACTAGCTAGACAAATGGTTGAAGCTTGATCCAACTTTTTACTCCCCTTCTTCCCTTCCTTCTAGTTTTTGTCATCACATGATCGTGTATCTCATTTTTCTGCAAATAATTCACCCTTGAATGTGTTCTTCTGCACTGATGTCAATTTGCAAACCCCCACCATTTCTTTCTCTCTTTGTGTGATTTGCAGGTTTTCCAAAGAATAGGATTAGAAGTGTTACCATCAAAGTGTCAAAGCCCTTCAAGGTTGTAAGAACCCTAATTGGGGCTTGGATAACACCTACAAGTTGAGAATCAAATTTTCAAATCCAGATACTTGGAGGAGCAGAAAACACAAACTCGAGGCTTCCACTTCCCCTCTCTAATATTCAAAAATTCAGAAAAGGACTAGGTTACCAACAATGGTGACCTAGTCCCACTGAACCTATTTTTTAGAGATTTTTGCAGATTTGGATACCTATTTGGCCAAAACGAGCTCCAATGCAATTTTCCAGATCTAGGACTAGGTCGCCCAAAATGGTGTAAATGTACCAGTAGGCCTAAATTTCAGCATCGACAACATTTCCAACCTCTAAACCAGTCTACAACTCATTCCCAAGTGCACCTCTTCAATTTTATTCAGTTTTACAATGGTTTATTTATGTTTCTTAGGTCATTTGTATATCACAATGTGTTCTCCAACATATGTCAATTTCTAGGGTTAGCATTAGTATTCAGTTACTTATTTTCATTTTACAACATTTAAACCATTGCATTTAGACACATTTTACATCACTCACACACACACATCACCCATTCAAACCCCTAATCTTTGAATGAAAACCAAGAATACTTAGTGTGAAAGAGGCATTGTACCAACCAGCTCCTAGGTGCAAAGCCCTAGGAGCCTATTGGGGAATCCTCTCTCCCTAGTCCATTTTTGGTGGTTCAACCTAAAAGTTTTCCTTTTTTTTCACTCTTTTTTTCATTCTTCCTAGTCCATGAGTATTTGGGGAATGATGAGTTTCGAGCTCTCTAATAACATTGTAGCAAAGACATACTAACCTTAAATCCATGGAGCCCTCATGTGATTTTTGGATTTCATTTTGGGGCAACCCCCTTTTCATGATGTAGCTTTACTTGGAAATGTATGAATTTGCATAGGGCTTTCTGATTAAGCTCTCACGTCCTCTTTATTGTTACCATTTATCATTTGCTACTTTAAAGTAATTGCTCACAACATGGTGTTTAGAATTTTTTTTAAACTGGGGGCATACACTGGCATTATTCTTTTGCATTTTACAATTCATGTTTCATTCTCTACTCTTCCTATTTCACACAATATGTCTTTCGCTTTGTGGTGATATTTGGTATGATGTCCTTCAAGAGCACAATCTCTCTTAGCATATTATATTACTCTTAGTGGTTTGATGTGACATAGTGCATCCCTTAAGTTGAAAATATTTTATTCTTTGATTGGTCCTATCTTGGATACATTAGGCACAATGTTCCCTAAGTTAAGAATTTACATGAACTAAGAAAAAATACTTTGAAATTTTTTTACATTATGTTGCTATATCTGTTATATGGCCACCTTACATAGCACACTTTTCCTTCCTCTTCTGCTATCTAGTTTTTTCATGACTATCAAGCATACAAATCTTTTCTTTCCTCTGCTACTATCTAGTTTGTTCATGACTATCAAGTATACAAAACTTTTCTTGCCTCATGGAGCTTGAAGTTCATTGTTGTGTGGTGCCTTATCAAAGTTATCAAGAGGCATAGCTTTGGTATGGTTACAATATGGAAGCCGAACTTAGGCATGACTTTCCCATAGCCACTTTTTTGTCTGTGTGAGAGCATACCGACTGTGTGCCTATGTGTCTCGCTAGGGGCTCACCTAGTGGACAGCCTAAGGTTCCACTAGCCCTTGTGAGCATGTTTTTGGTTTTCATAGTGGATAGAATGCTCCACTTGTAAACATTTCTTGGGCAAAAAAATTGGATTTGATCCACAATGCGCGAGACAAATGGTTGAAGCTTGATCCACCTCTCTTGTTTTGTTTTTGTTTTTCATCTTTGGTAGTGTATGTTTGTGCCTTGTTGTTGCTCCTTAAATCATTTTTATGTGTGTTCTCTTGTGCCTATGTTGATTTTCCATAGGATCTTGATCTTGTGGGCTTGTGTAACCCTCTTGATTTTTTTCATCCTATCTTACTAGCATTGCTACACGTGAACCCCTCCTCATGCGATTTTTCCCTACTTTAGTGTGAGTTTGAAACAAGTTCCTCCTCTCACTTAAGTGGGGGCTAAATATAGTGTAGAAAAATGTATCCCTTTACATTTTCACACATTTTTGAGGCCTCCCTACTAAAATTTGGCTTCTTTATGCCTTATTTGGTCCTCTTTTGCATCCACAAGCCTTAATTAATGCCTCTTTTTGAGGATAATCCTGACACATCAAATCACCAATCATAAATTAATGATTTTGGTTTTTATGTCCCAAATTTAGTGATCTAGGACTCATACGCCACCTTGGGCATATGAATCCCACTAAGTTTTGAGGCCTACATCTAAATTTCACATTAAATTAAGCATTTCTTGAAATTTGTGTCCCAAGCTTAGCCTAATGGGACTCATACGTCCAAAATTATGTATGATTCCCACTTAGCTTGGACCTAATTTAAATTCAAATTATTGATGGGATTTTATTCTCTTAGATTTGATGTCATCTTGTAGTGTAATTTTGGGTAATTTAGCATAAACAAGTATAAATACATGGTTATTTCACTCATTTTTCACCTATCAAGTTGAAGAAGCATTCCTATGGTAAAATTTTTATCAACATCACTTACACGAGTTTACAAGATCATTCAAGAGTGATTATCAAGCATTTTGCAGCATTATTCAAGATTCAAGCATTATCTCAAGGTCATCATGCATCATGTTTAGTTTTGAGCTAACATTTGTGATATAGGGTTTTGTGATTCAAGCAAGCATTCATGTCAAGATTTGCAACATATAATCAGGAGTCAAGATCCACATTCATGCTAGCCATTACATACAAGATTGCAACTTTTATTCAAGGGTTTGGTGAGTTTCTACATAGCTTATTTGTTCATTCATCATTCCTTCTTTCTATTTCATTTCATTTCAAGGTTTCATTACCAAAATGGGGTTTGACCAAGGGAAACCCCTATCTACTAACAAAAAAACATTTTTTCCTCTCTTTGTTTTATGTGATTTGTAGATCTAGGTTGAAGATCCATTGAAGAGAAAGATTTGATAAAAGTTCTCAAGTTGTCAAATTTTTCATCTACATGGCAAGATCACAAAAAGTCAACTAAAGGTTGCAATTTAGTGTTTTAGACGGAGATTTGATAGGAGAGAAAATATAGGAGAACACTAAAGGATGTCAGAGTTATAGATCAACCCTGATACTAGGACTAAATTGCCACTTGTAGTGTATGAGTCTCAGTATACCAGTTTTCAAATATTTCTAGCAAATCTTGAGTTGCCAATTCCAGATTCTATCAAAAACCCCAACGTAGCACTAAATCGTCCATACTGGTGTATGAGTCCTAGTGAGCATTAAAATTATAATTTACAAATTTTCAAGCCTCTTCAGTTTCTAGGTGTGCCTCTGTACTTTCTCACTTTGTTATTTGAGTTCATTTCTAGTTCATTTACTTATGTTTTGCATATCATTTACATTTCTTGTCTTTTCCAAGATTTTCTTGGTGGTGAACCCCATTTTTAGTATTTAATCACACCCTATGACATCCTATTGCAAATATCTTATCCTAGTTCCATCCTTTGATTGACATGTCTATGGTTTCCTTGAGTGAAACTTGAAGAAAAAATAGGTGAATTAGGTCCTTATCCCCTAGTTCCATCTTCCAAAACATAAGAACCTAACCACTTATTATTTTTAATGTTTTACCTAGGTAGGCTTAATTAGATAATAAGGGACTCAAACCCTATAATTTTGCAGCTAAGAGTAGTATTTATTCTTGTGAGCTAGCCTAATACAACTTGCATGACCTTTCATTAGAATAAAACTTTTATATATGATAATTGTTATTACAATAATGTCACTTCATATTTATGTATTGACTATGGTATAGTGTCTTGGCCTAGTGATAAGTGTGGTTTGTGCAAATAAAAATAATTTCATATTAAGAAATCATCCTAATGTCTATGTAATGGAGATGACCTATATGATATTTTGTAATGTTCACATTGAAATAGGAACATTAAGGGTGGTGAGGATTGATTGCGACCTCAACATGTTTGGATGAAAATGTCATGGTATAGATTGTCTAAATTGGAAATAGGGTTGGCTTTCCCTACATATTGTTAAGCCTTATTAATTGAGAATCTGTAAAGGGGACTCTATGGGGTAGAAAATAGTAACCTAAGAAAGTGGGGTTTTTTATTAGTCTATTAAGTTGAAAATTTTGTATTTCTATAGTATTCATTAGAATTCACACCCTTGAGTAATGATAATTGATTGAACCTTAGACATGAGAACCAAGGTGTATGATCATTGTGAGAGACCTCATATCCAAAGGGGGGTGGCTTAGAGTGATAACTCCAAAGTTTTGGGTTATTTCTAATTATTTTGAGTTTTCCTCCTCTATAAGCTTTAGTTTGAGGCTAAACTAGATATTGGATGGGTATGAATGAGTTAAGAAAATCAAATAAATTGTATTTAATATATGATGTGCTTTTAAATAGTAAATGAATCAAGTATTGGATTTAGCTACTTATAATTAGTATTTTAATATATGTATGCATTGGGTAAAGGCCATGTCATGTTGGTTCCATGTAACTTCTATTTGTTTGTAAAACCAAATCCATATCTAGAGGTCTCTATGTATAGGCCCATGTATTTATTGATTGTGATATATATATATATATATATATATATATATATATATATATATATATATATCACTTGACCAATATTGTGATTCATGTTATGTATGACCCTCCAAGGTATTTGAATAGTAATATGAAGTCATTAGACTATGCCAATGATCAATATCTAGGATACAGTTAGGGATTAGTCAACATTCACCAAGTTCATAGAGGCAAAGGTAGAAGTCTACCCTAGCTATGATAGGGTAGTAGTTAGTAGGTTATTAGTGTATTGTGCAGATGGTGGATGCGTAAAGCTATTTTTATATCTTTTGGATTAGTTAGCATGCACCTAATTCATAGAGGTGGATTGCTAGTTTCTATTTAGGATTTGATATAGTGACGGTTTCATGGGTAGTTACCCTATTGTGTGGGTAACAATAATCAAAGCTAACCATTGTATCAAGAGGGATAATTAGCAGTCACCTATAGCATGAGGATGACAAGTTCTTAGTGTTACTTGGGATTGTAAAGAAGATTGCTGAAAATATCACTAAGGTCATGAGGTGGTATATGTCAAAAGCTACTTCTTCCTAGGTGGAAAGACTTTTTTTTTTATGGCCTATAGGTGATTAAAATTGGAATCCATTAGGATGGATAGGTTCACTACAGAGTAGTATGAGATGCACCAAATCAGATTCTCAATTGTCAAATGGTATACTTTGCCTTTGTGGGTTGAGGAAAAACCCTTGGTGTAGGATGGGATGCACTAAATCCTCTTCCCAATTGTACAATGGTGTAGAAGACCAAAGAAAAGGATGGGACCCATGGTGTAGTGTGCAATGCACCAATATTATTTTCTATCTAGAATGAATTATGGATATGTGTTAGTTATCCATTTTTAATGTCCTAGTCAATTATTGTTTATATGTGATTTATTTTGGAGCTATTAATTGTGTATATGTGATGTGTGTTGGAGATAATCATTTTTGTAATTATGATATATAATAACTAGACATAATTGTACTTATGATGTGTGCATGAGCTATTCACTATTGTACTTGTGAGGTATATGAGGTAGTTTTTACTCTAATATGTGTATGAGCCAGTCACTAGTATACTTGTGATGTGTGTATGAGATAGTCAGTGTTGTACTTGTGATGTGTATGAGCTATTTAACTTATATATATGGAGGTATGCTCATGAAAATCATTGTGTATGATCTTTGGGATTATGGTATGATGTTCCCCTTTTCAATTTGTGGGTGTCTATATGCTAATGTTTGGTATGGACCCAAAACTTGATTGCTAATTAATATTATCATTTTATTATATTGGACTAATTTGATAACTTATGTTAAATGAATAGTCATGGTTTAAATGTGAGATCATAGATATCATACAAGAGAGAATTAACTCCCTCTAACATAGGTAGGTAAACTATGAAGCCTCTAATTTCCCATGAGTGGATAAATAGGTAGGTCGCCATGAACCATTCAGGTTTAGGTCTAGGTCTAGGGATGACACTAACTATAGGAGCTTAGAAATTTTGAGTGTAACCACACAAGTGGTTAAATTGATTTATTGTCAATATGGTGAATGGATAATTTTCAAAATCAAAAATTCTAAATTACATGAAATATGCATGGTCAGTTAAGTTGGTAGTGATGCTAATTGAACTTCAAAAGAAAATGTAGTTGTCAAGTGAAATATTTTATAGTGTATAAGGGTAGAAAAATTACTTGTAAAAATTAGTGTTTTGTAACTTGTTGATGAAAATGTTGAGTCACAATCTATTGACTTATTTAGTATAATTCTATAGCATTACAATGAGTGACTTTGGGAGACATGAATTCTAGTAGCAAATGATTATAAATTCTAAATGAGTGATTCGTTGTGATCGATTTATTTATAGAAATGACCTAGGTTGTGACACATTTTTATGCATGTATGAATAGAGAATTTGAATGCTTTTGCACATAATTATATAGATAATAGCTAATTAGAAATAAACTTAAATATATTTTTTTCTTAATGTATATTAACCGTACATATTCAAATTTGAGTAGGTTAAAACCAAAAATAGAATTTGAAATTCAACAAAATAAAATAAAATTGATATTTAAAAAACAAATTAACCTAAAGAAAAATATTATTTCTAAATAATAATGTAAATAAGAGATCCATGCTAATACAAAATTAAATGAAAATAATATACTCTTGACAATACATATAAAACAAGCCCATAAATTAGTGTAAAAGAAAATAATATGAGCCTAACATTATTCTTAATATTCTTTATTATGTTGAAGATATTCCCTCTTTGAAGTCTCTTTAGATAAATCTTTAAATCAATGTTTCATTTTTACATAGACAGTATGCAAGATGATTTAATTCATCTAAATTGTTAACATCAAATCATGGTATAGTTGAATCCAATCAACCATGCTCGTTAACATCAAATCAAAAGGTAACATTGTTGCATCCAACTAAAACAGATGAAGCATCATACATTCTCTTGGTGATTTTTCTAGCAGAACCCAACAATTCTCTAAAAAGTTTCTAGCTCTTATAATGAAGAAACAGTGAGGTTAGTGGCCAACAAAATGAGCTTAGGATTGTGTGACCCTTACTCCTTCACTTTAGCCTTTGTTAGACCAAGGAGGGTAATCCCAAATATGTTTTCATGAAATGTATATAAGTAGTAACATATATATAAAAAAATTGATTCCTAGTTGATGCAAATAAGCCCTACCCCACTAAAGATTTGGCATATCCTTTAAGTGAGTAACTACTTACTTGCTATGAATCAAAGATACTTCCAAACCACATTATTCTATGATTTAGGATTTTAAATGAATGTTGTTCTTATTTTAAGTTCATGGTTAGGTATGCCATATGCTCACTCGTCATGTAGGATTTTCTAGTAAACTGACCAGTGTCTCATCAATTGGAACAATAGAGTCAAATATGTAAGAACCTCTAATACATAAACTATTAAAACATAGAGATAGATGAACTACCCTCATATTAGCTTTGCAATTTATGAAAACTCATATTGCCTAAAGAAACACCCACTACTTATCAATCCTAAGACATTTCATACAAATTTTATATTCTCTTCAAGCATTTTCATCAACTCCATGATTCAAAGCTGAGAATAGAATAGTACATTCAAATATAGTTATTTGAAGATAAATGATAACACCATGAGAATTTTCATTCATAAATTGTAAGAAGCATACATAGGAGAGTATTTGTTTCTAGAAAAAGAATTCATTTCTATATCAGTAGTTTATATAGAACCTATTTAATATTTTTACATACAATATTTCATCACCAAGACAATCTACTAGCCTACTTATCCATATTTTCTTCTGAATGCCTTTCTTGAGCTTAGCATTTACCCTAGAACCCTATTCAAACTTAAAAGTCTGACCACTATAATAAGCCCAGAAATCCCTTTTATATAATAAGGGAGCTGCAAGCATCAAGATCAATTACATTTACTTTTAATTTCATTTCAAGATCATTTGCAATCATTGAGGAAAATTGAAGATTAAAACACCAACATCCACATGACCTGCATGTAGACACGCCAGCTCCTCATTCTTGGAAACCAAAGAAGATTCTCCACTAGCAACCCTAACAAAAACATGCATATAACCCAACACTAGGAAGTGTGAAACCTATCCAATACACCAGCCTATAAAATTTCCAAATGAGTGGTGAATAGGAAAATCCTGATAAAAGGGCCATGGTGTCATCAAAAAATAAAATGGGATGTAGCCATCACTCGAAGTCGTCAGCCTTAGAGTATGCTAGCCCACACCCTACTTATGGTGGAATCGGAGGAACCATAACCACCACCTCATCGAAATCATCAGATGGTACTAGGGAGAGGGCATAATAGTCACCCTTAGAGTTAGTGTTACCCTCATTGTATGACGGTTTATCAGAAAACTCACTGGAATAACTGAGCCTTCTTGGATAAGCCTTATGATACTTGCACCTTTTCTTTTTCCTCTTTTCGTATTCCACCAACTCCTTACCTTTGAACATGACTAATTCTTCAAAAACAATTTGGTTCCTTAGGCGGTAGTAGCTCTTGCAACCATAATTCTTAATTTTTTTGTGTCATCTTCTGTTCTTTGGTTGATCAGGAGCTCCCTATGTATCAACTTCATCCTCATGTGTATTCTTCTTAGATTCGAGAAGACTTAATCTCCTAGACCTTAGAACTGGCCTAATAGACTCCTCAAACTTACTCATCTTCTCAAAAAAGACCAACCAATTATGTTCCTAGACTCAAACTCAATACAATTTCTGAATGAGAAAGATGACAATCAATCCCTATAATGAGCCATGCAAGTGTTCCAACCATTAATTCTTCAAAGAAAGCCTACACATGCAAGCTGAAAACAGTATTGCTCAAACCTTTTAATCATAACCATTGATCATGATTTGAAAGATAAATCAACAGATAGATTACTATGCAACCATTTAAAATTAATTTTTAATTGTGCTTTTAATGCTCCTTTAAATCAGAAAAAATCCAAGTTGATAAACATCTAGTCCGTATTGTGCATCAATTAAAACTTTCTTGCCATAATTACCTGCTCACCCATAGGAATTACCTCACTTGTCTTTCTCCTTCTCAAAAAATAGCGGGGACTGATCCTAATCCAATCTCAAAATATCAGCTCATACACTGTCATGATTTTTTTTCATCTTTCCCACACGCATCAATGGTTGTCAAAATTGACGGCTGAAATCCTAAGCACACGCCTTTAAAGAACAAAGATGAAAATAGTACAATTTAGAAATAGTATCTTTTTGGCCAAATTTGGAAGTATTCAAACTTCATTAGAACCCAGCAATAACCTTTTAGAAAGTCCACGTGGTGCCCACCCGCTTGCCCGTCAAAAGAAATAGGACATAGGTGGGACCCACATGGGATGGTGGGGAGTGGCCAAGATTGAGCGAAATAACCGTCATTGACCATTGATTACATCTTTCACACAACAATCCTTTATCTTGAAACACCTATTGGTCCCCACAAACTATTAGGTGTCGCATCACCTGCTAGCCTGTATGACTATCTCCTCATATCATTGTAGAAGAACGGGGGTGGGGGGAAAAGGCCCAAATGAGAACATGTGTTACATTTTTACCGTTGATTGAGTCTCAAACAACATCTAATGCCTTGTGAGAAATCAGGTCGCAGCATAAAGTAGCACTATGTAGAAATCACCCACTAGCCCGTGCCCTTAAAATAATATGAAATAAAACAAAACGGGCTCGTAGGGAATGGTACAAATATAGCTACATCTTTCGTAAACCAGTCATCAATCCTCTTTGACAAGTGCCAGTTGCCTTTTCCAAAAAGACTGGGTCCACCATTATATGAGACATGTGGTGGATGCTCATCAGCCCGTGTGAATAAAATAAGAAGCAATAAAACAAGGTAGGCACACAGGGAATGGCTAAGATTGATTCCTTCGATTAGACAGCCCACATGAAGCTATAATTTTGCACATGCCACACAAGTTATTCATAAAAGGGGAACATGACTAGGTGAACGTGATGTCGACCCATAATGAATGCTAAAGATTTAAAATTTTAGATTAAGCCTTCGGCTATAGGAAAATATGACACTCAAAATGATCCATGTGACTAACAAACCTAAGATTGTGGAATGGTAAATCAATGACTATGATGGTACAAGTGACTACTAAAGTGACTGAGAATGGGGAAGATAGGTCAATGTAAAATTAAAATGACCAAGGGTTTTAGGCCAATTTTTCAAAGTTTTATGAATATAAAATCCTGTCACAGTGATAGGAACATGACCTTAAATCTAGGCACAAAGGACCAAGCCAGACTTTTCACAATTTTTTACAATGGAACTAGGAATTTTTAAGGGGTTCCATCAGTGGCTCATGTTGGGGACACATGTCTCTCGTAGGCATGGTAAGATCCTAGAATCTCAAGGTAGAGCAGTCTAGGAAAAAATAGAACAAACAAAAACATAACAGGAAGAAATTGACAATTTACAAAATGATACATAGGTCAAGATACCTGAAAAAGGAGATCCAATCTCCAATCTGCCAAAAACTTTCTTTTGAGGTACAAATTCTAGTATGCACCTTACAATTTGATCTAAGTTTCATCTCAAAATTAGTGGCACTAGGCCACTAAAATTTTGTGCTAATTCCTACCCCTATCAAAAAACAACCTATTGAAGGAACTAATTTCCCTTAATCCATATGTACCTTTGCCACACCAATGAAATAAATACACCCTTCCTTCTACAAGTAGAAAAATGTGGTTGATTCTGGAATATGCCTAATTACAGATATTACCACTGACATCTCTCACAGCCCTTCTGAATATACCATTTCCAGTGTAATCCTTGTCATTCCTCACTACATAATCAGGCACAATCTGAAGAATTTCATCATCACATGACATATATATGTTATGTTAATTACGTTCCTTGTTATTCATCTCATTGTCATACTCTTTAAGAATACCTTCCAGTTGAACTAGAAACTGAAAGTACTCATACTCTTTTAAGTAGTTGGCATCATGATACTCAACCTTATCAACAAAATCTGTATCAAATGTACAATCCTCATGAGAAATGTCCTCAAAGATCTTACCAACATGTTGCTTTGTTTTCCCAAGGTTATATTCCAACTCTCTTTTAGGTGCATCATCGGGTTTCTCAACAAAAAGTGGATTATCTCTGCACCAATGAGTAGTACCATTTCTTACCTCTAGTGAATATGGAGGCTCATCAAACAATGGATTTTCTATTATACTCATTTTTGACATAAGAGCCTCAGCCTCAACATGAAAATCTAGACTTCTAGTATCACTACTATATTCAAAATCATTTAAATCACTGAAAGAGTGTACAAACAACTCTTCAACTTCATTCTCACCATTTGTGATTAACATGTTTGCCTCATATCCTGAAAATTCACCATAAGGAAAACATTTTTCTCTCTTAAGAAAAAATATGCTCTTATCACTATCAACATATCCCTCATTTTCAGCGAAAAAATCCATTCCTACTTCATGAGAATAATCAAAATCAATAGAAAATTCACCACACTCAATGCCATTGTCATTACTATAACAAGAGGATTCATCAATACTACAACTATGTTCAAAATCTTCAAACTGGGTACTCATTCTTATAACTTCTATATGGCAACAAGTGCCAAGATCTTCAAAAAGATTAAAATCACCCATTTTTCTTGCTTCATTTAGGGGTACATTTTCAACTTTTTCTCTACTCCCTTCTTCTTCAAGTGATGTCTCACTATTTGACTCATATGGAGTAGCATAATCATTATCATTACAAACTAAAAACATAATATCCTTTTGATGATCACTTTTAATCTTCTCAAAATAGGAAATGTATTCACACACTTGTTTGAGCCTATCAGGATTCAACTCCTTTGATAGGGCACTCAAACCTGGTTCATAATCTATTCATAAAATAAATCAATACATTATGAATTTTCAAGTTTGTGACATTGAGGAATTGCAATGAGAGTATCCATAAATCTTATGTATAGATCATATGATTCTTCTTCTTTGTGTTTCCTTATGCAAGATAGAGATTGAACATAGACAAAATGATTACAAATGCATGTAGTCTCTGGAAAATTTGTTTGGAGTTCTATGTGGTCATCACTATTGAATGATGTGCAAGCTGAAACAATAGGGGTGTAAGTATTCTGGCTTTCATTTTCAATTTCAGACTTACACCTCTCATGAACATTTGGTATTTCAGGGCAGCAAACATTTGTAGACAAAAAAACCTATTGCATTCCATATTTCAAGTTGTTTTCAATGTCCATAACTATCCCATATGCTTGATGCAAGGTTTTCGGATCCTTGTCTCTTAATAGATAGCTCATTTTTCTATCAAAATATCCCAAATAAACAACCAAACATACTGCATCACTTAAATTTAAGAACTCGGGAATATCCTTCAATGTTTTAGCAAATCTCTAGTTGAATGTTGGAACCAGCTCATTATTTTCCTTCTCAATGCTCATAAAATTATTTAGTATTGAACTAGCAGAGATTATTTCACCAAACTATTCCATGAAAACTACCTTGAACTCATCCCAAGAGAAAATGGAGCATGCTGCTAAATTAGAGAGCCAATCTCCTAGATCTCCTTTTAGGGACTGGACAAACAACCTCATAATTACATCCTCGTGATCTATCTCAAAGTCATCCATTAAATTATTGAATTCCTACAAATTCTTACTGTTTGATTCACACTTTGTACCATTGAACTTTGGTAACCCATTTATGATTTTAGATGGAATAAAATTTGGGTATCCATAAATGGCAACAAAATTTATGGCCATGTATCTTTTAATGTTGAACCTTCTTTTATTACATGGCAAGATATGCACACTAGGATGCAAAGGTTGATGACACATTTTCTTAAACCTTTACAAGCCTTTCCTTGGATATGTTGCAGCTACATAGGGTACTTCAAATTTCTTTCTTGCAGGATGACCTTAAGCTCTTAAAAAAAATCATTTCAACGTGCTTAAGACCTTCTAAATGAGTTTCTTCCAGAATATTGCATACTTCACCTCATAATAAATACTATAATCTACTAATACGGAAGTATGTAGAATAATCACTATTATTACCTTTCTTAATGTTGACTTTAATTGAATAGGGAATCAAATTTTTCAAGTCTTACAAATATGGTTTTCATATACATGTTTACACCTTGTGAAAAAAAAATATGAAGAATACTTGGATATGTTACAACTACTACAAATTCTTCTTCCTGACTAGAAATCTTTGGATATTTGAAATGTCCTTCATATCTTCATTAGGTTCTTGAGATAGAGTCGCCACCTCTCTTCATGAAGGATTGAATATTAAGCAATGTGAAGCTCTTTGAAAAATGAATTTCTTTCTAGGTCTTTTCCCAGAACAGAGTCACACAAATTCTTTGAAATTTTGTTTCAACAAACTTACTTCCAGGTCTGAAAAATTTAGTATCTAAACAAACTGTTCAGATTCACCAAGTTCTTGACTCTATGATTCGTAGTCTGCAACTAGAGAACTCAAATTTATCCCTAGCAGAGTCACCATTTATATTGGTGATTTTTCTAGCAGAACTCGGGTATGTGTAGGATCATCATGGAAAAAATAGGCCCTTACGCGGTGATGAAAATTCAGAAAATTAGAGTTAAGGAAATTGACGTAAAAAATTTGAATAAGTAATCTATATTATTTAAAAATTATGTAAGAATATAATCTGTAGCAAATTGATTGTAGTTTCTAAACTACTAGGTTTATTTAAAAAAGGTAAAAATCTATTTGGTGAAATTTTGAAATTTCAATGGAGTAGTACTTAAATTTCAAGGAAAAACTAAGAAGTAGGTGTATATCTAACCACCCTAACCACAATAAAATGATAATATATTTTTATAAGATTTTAGATATAAGTAGAGGACTCATGTCCCAATGTGATGCATTATTTTTTGTAAATTTTTTCCAAGTAAATAATTAATTTTGATTTTTTTACTACAACTTTTAGAAAAATGTAGAAAATTGTATGTCTGACCACCTTAACTTGGTCAAAACTTCATGAAATTCAATTTTTTTTCTTTAATCCTATAGAATGTGACGCGTGTTTTGGATTTAGAAAATATGATATTGATTGAAAGCTAGAGATGTTTTTCAATCAGCCTATCAATAAGGACTTTAGTCGTAATTCAAATAGAAAATGAATAATAATTATATATTAAATTCATAGTAAAGCATAATTTATATTGGTGGGAAGCTGAGAATCTCCTTTAAAAACTCTTTTCGTTTCATCAATTTTGGGTAAAAAAATTTCATCAGGCACATGGGCCATCATATCACTTACATATCGCCACTTTTTGGCCCATCATGATCCTACACATACCCACCCAACAATTCACTAAAAAGTCGCTAGCTCTTATAATGAAGAAACTATGAGGTTAGTGGCCAACATAATGATCTTACGATTTTTTGACCCTTACTCCTTCACTTTATGCTCTGTTAGAACAAGGAGGGTAATCCCAAATATGTTTTCATGAAATGTAAATAATGAGTAACATATTTATAAACAGATTGATTCCTAGTTGATGCAAATAAGACCTACCCCACTAAATATTTGGCATATCCTTTAAGTGAGTAACTACTTACTTGCTATCAATCAAAGATACTTCCAATCCACATTATTCTATGATTAAATATTTTAAAAGAATATTGTTCTTATTTTAAGTTCATGATTAGGTATGCCATATGCTCACTCTTCATGCAGGATTTTCTAATAAACTGACCAGTGTCTCATCAATTGGAACAACGGAGTCAAATATGTAAGAACCTATAATACATAAACTAATAAAACGTAGAGATAGATGAACTACTCTTATATTAGCTTTGTAATTTATGAAAACTCATATTGCCTAAAAGAAACACTCACTACTTATCAATCCTAAGCCATTTCATACAAATTTTATATTCTCTTCAAGCATTTTAATCAACTCCTTGAGTCAAAGCTTAGAACAAAATAGTACATTCAAATATAACCATTTGAAGATAAATGATAACACCATTAGTATTTTCATTCATAACTTGTAACAAGTATACATAGGACAGTATTTGTTTCTAGACAAAGACTCGTGTATATATTAGTAGTTTATATAAAAATTATTTAATATTTTTACATACAAGATTTCATCCCCAAGACAATCTACTAGCCTACTTATCCATATTCTATTCTGAATGCCTTTCCTAAGCTTAGCATTTACCCTAAAACCCTATTGACACTTAAAATTCTGACCACTCTAATGAGCCCGGAAATCCCTTTTATAGAATAAGGGAGCAACAAGCATCAAGCTCAATTACATTTAAATTTCATTTCATTTCAAGATCATTTGCAATAGAATTTGAGACGTCCTCAGTTGGTTATATGCAATCATTGAGGAAAATGGAAGAGTAAAAGACCAACATCCACATGACCTGCATGTAGACATGCCAGCTCCTCATTCTTGCCGACCAAAGAAGATTCTCCACTAGCAGCCCCTTCAAGTATTTTAATCAACTCCTTGAGTCAAAGCTTAGAACAAAATAGTACATTCAAATATAACCATTTGAAGATAAATGATAACACCATTAGTATTTTCATTCATAACTTGTAACAAGTATACATAGGATAGTATATATTTCTAGACAAAGATTCATGTATATATCAGTAGTTTATATAAAACCTATTTAATATTTTTACATACCGGATTTCATCCCTAAGACAATCTACTAGCCTACTTATCCATATTCTATTCTGAATGCCTTTCCTAAGCTTAGCATTTACCCTAAAACCCTATTGACACTTAAAATTCTGACCACTCTAATGAGCCCGAAAATCCATTTTATAGAATAAGGGAGCAACAAGCATCAAGCTCAATTACATTTAAATTTCATTACATTTCAAGATCATTTGCAATAGATTGAGATGTCCTCAGTCGGTTATATGCAATCATTGAGGAAAATGGAAGAGTAAAAGACCAACATCCATATGACCTGCATGTAGACATGCCAGCTCCTCGTTCTTGCCGACCAAAGAAGATTCTCCACTAGCAGCCCCAGCAAAAACATGCATATAACCCAGTGCTAGGAAGTCTGGCACCTCTCCAATACACCAACCTAGAAAATTTCCACATCAACACTAGAAATAAGAAACCACATGAGTGTTGAATAGGACAATCCTGACAAAAGGGCCATGATTTCATCAAAAACAAAAATGGGATGTAGCCATCACTCTGATTCGTCAGCCTTAGAGTATGCTAGCCCACACTCTTCTTGTGGTGGAGCCGTAGGAACCGTCACCACCACGTCATTAGAATCATCAGATGGTACTAAGGAGAGGGGATAATAATCACCCTCAGAGTTAGTGTTACCCTCATTATCTGAAGGCTTATTAGAAAACTCACTGGAATAACCGAGCCTTCCTAGATAAGCCTTATGATACTTGCACCTTTTATTTGAAGTCTTTTCATACTTCACCAACTCCTTGCCTTTAAACTTAACTAATTATTCTGAAACGATTTGGTTCCTCAGGCAGTAGTTGCTCTTGACACCATACTTCTTAAATTTTATGTGTGCTCTTCTATTCTTTGGTGTCTTAGGAGCTCCTTGCATATCAACTTCATCCTCATGAGTATTATTCTTAGACTCGAGAAAACTTAATCTCCTAGACCTTCAAACTGGCCTAATAGACTCCTCAGACTTACTCATCTTCTTAGGAAACACCAACCAATTTTTTTCTCGGACTCAAACTCAATGCAATTTCTAAATGAGAAATATGACAATCAGTCCTTGTTATAATGAGCCATGCAAGTGTGCCAGCCATTAATTCTTCAAAGAAAGCCTACACGTGTGAGCTGACAATAGTCTTCCTCGATCCTTCTAATCATAACCATTGATCATGATTTGAAAGATAAATCAATGGACAAATTACTATGCAACCATTTAATATTAAGTTTTAATTATGCTTTTAATGCTCCTTTAAATCAGAAAAAATCCAAGTTGATAAACATCTAGTCTGTATTGTGCATCAATTAAAACTTTATTGCCATAATTACCTACTCACCCATAGGAATTACCTCACTTGTCTTTCTCCTTGTCTAAAAATAGTGGGGATTGATCCTAATCCGATCTCAAAATATTGACGCATACACTATCATGCTTTGTTTTCATCTTTTCCACACGTATCAATGGCTGTCAGAATTGACAGTTGAAATCCTAAGCACGTGCCTTTAAAGAACAAAGCTAAAAACAACATAGTTTAGAAATAGTATCTTTTCAGCCAAATTTGGAAGTATTCAAACATTCATTAGAACCAAACAATAACCTTTTAGAAATTCCACGTGGTGCCCACCCGCTTGCCCGTCAAAAGATATAGGACATAGATGGGACCCGCATGGGATGGAAAGGAATGGCAAGGATTGAGCCACATCACCAGTCATCGACCGTCGATTACATCTTTCACACAAAAATCCTTCAATTTCAAAGACCTATTGGGCCACACAAACTGCCAAGTGTCGCATCACCCGCTAGCCCATATGACTATCTCCTCATATCACTACAGAAGGATTGGGGTGCAAGGAAAAGGCCCACATGAGAACACGTGTTATTTTTTTTACCATTGATTGAGTCTCGAACAACATCTAATGCCTTGTGAGAAATTAGGTCCCACCATAAAGTAGCACTACGTGGAAATCACCCACTAGCCCATGCCCTTAAAATAATATGAAATCAAACAAAATGAGCTTGCGGGGAATGATACAAATATAGCCACATAAGACACGTGGTTGAAGCCCGTTAGCCATTATGAATAGAATAAGAAGCAATAAAACAAGATGTGCACATGGGGAATGGCTAAGATTGATTCCTTCGATCAGATGACCCACATGAAGCTTTAATTATGCACATGCTACAAAAGTTATTCATAAAAGGGGAACATGACTAGGTGAACAAGATGCCGACCCATAACGAAGGCTAAAGATTTAAAATTTTAGATTAAGCCTTCCACTATAGGAAAATTTGACACTCGAAAAGATCGATGTGACTGACAAACCTAAGATCGGGGATCGGTAGATACACAACTATGATGGCACAAGTGACTACTTAAGTGACAGGGAACAGGGAAGACAGTTCAATGTAAAATTAAAATGACCAATGGTTTTAGGCCAAATTTTGAAATTTTTATGAATATAAAACCCTATCACAATGATAGGAACATGACCTTAAATCCTAGCACAAAGGACCAAGCTAGACTTTTCACAAATTTTCAAGATGGAACCAAGAATTTTTAAGGGGTTCCATCACATTCCACCATTTTTTGCATTCAGGGATTGTGTCCATACGTATTCTTATGTAGGCTGCAATAATTATATTCCATGCTAACTGGATTCCAATTTGGTGCTTAAAACATTCAACTTGCAACCTAACACTTGACCAGTCTTTAAACAATACAAAACTAATACAGAAATAGTCCGGAATCTTGCAAAAATTCTTTATATTATTTAAGAGAACGAGTGCAATATTCTATTCAATTAACTAATATTAAATTGAACACTTGCATAAACAAATTCATAGAAATGTTAAATAAAAATTCAACACGTTAAATAATAAAAAATGTAAACCTAGGCCAATAGTCCTTTTGTAACAACTTTATAGAAATATACATTGAAGCTACTTTCAAGCAATTTTTATGTTCTCACAGAAAGAGGGCTAGAAAATTTACATGACTCCAACTTAGACACTTATTTAAATTTTGATTTTTTTTTGCATATTCAGTTTTAACATTTAAAACTTTAAATGGGATATGGTCTATTATACTCATTAAAGCTTTTTTTAGAAAAAAATTGTTTTAAAAATTAAAAAAATATTTTTTTCTTTCTTTTAAAATAGGTAATTTAGGGTACAGGGTACCAGTCTATAAACTATACCCTGTCCCACAGGTGCCACTTGGCAGATTCTCATTCTATGTAGCCGAGTTTCCAAAAAAAGATTGCAGTGAATAAATTGGTGGCAATACAAAATAAATCTAAAAACAAAAATAATAGCCGACGATCAAAATATTATGTTGCCATTTTTGAGAATATTTTGATTCCTTCAAGATTCTCGCACAGAAGATTCCATGAATATTCGTCAAAGATTTTGTAGCATATTCCATAGGGGTAGAGAATACTCTTTTTTGATGGGCCCATAGCCATCAAATTTAGGCTCATATTTTGTTGACATTAGCAATACATTAGAATTTTCAAAAAATAATTGCCCCCCTCTCCATTTGCATTATCAATTTGGGAGATAATTTTCAAATGCACATAACTTGCTCATTTTGACTCCTTTTTTCAAGATATTTTTTTTATTTGGGATAATTGTTTTCGCTCTTCATAGTGGTGCTAACATATTTTGGTTATGGTGTGTAGTTTTTCAAGAAATTGTATGTTCTCATAGGTATTTCTAATTCATCCTCATTTTGGGAGATTTAGGAGCTCATATCTTGCTCCTATGGTAACATTTTTGGGTGAATTTTTTTTAAAGTGCATATTTTTTTTGTGTACTTTCCAATTGTGTAATACGTTTGATCTCATCTATTGTAATTTTTTTACCTTGAGCCTATGGCTTATTCTTCGCATTTTCATGTACCAAGATCAAACTCCACTTCGTTATTTTTGGCAAATGGAAACTATAATCACACTAAATATAAAGTGTCAAATCATATTTTTCTTGGGGGGTTTTATGATTGAGTAATTTGGGGGAAATCCTTTGCCTTTGTTAGTTTATGTCTCTTGATTGGTCTATTATGTGACTAAAATAGAGGAGTTTAATATGGGCATAAAAAATCATCTTGTTGCAATAAGGTTAAATCAATGGAACTTTAAGTCTTGGTGAGATAGAATCCTAACACATTGTAGGTGGCTTAATATTTTTCCATATCTCTATGGACTAGTTCCTAAACCTTCATCAAAATGGAAGAGAGTTGTGTGAGACATGAAAACATAACATTTACTATAATTAATTGGTTGTAGTTGTGATATTGATACACAAATGGTCGTTGATGGTATTGAGATCCCTCGTGACCTTATGACCAAACTTTGGGAGATGTATGGAGACTTGAATGAACCTCCACTCCTAGAGGATCATGTTGTGGATTGTCTTGTTCCACTTGTATATTTTTGACCTATTGATGATAAAACAACTGAAACAATTGCTCATTATGAAAGGTATGGTAGTTTTGATGACATAGAACCTTCTCCTTCTCCTTCTCCTCCTACAGAGACATCTATTGAGACTTCAATTTCTATGGCTCCTAATCCAGATTTAGAGGGTTCATCTTCTTCATCTATGAGTCAACATATTGAGGTTGAGGGCTCTTGTAATCCACCATTGGTAGAATCATCTACTATTGTACCTAAGGATGCTTGTGTTTCCACAAGTTTGGTTCCTTATGATTCAGTGTAGGAGGACATACATTATCTTCCAGAGATTACTACTTGGGATGAGTACTTGATAGACATTGCTAGTTTGTTTTGTGAGTCTCACATTGTATATTTGGGAGAAATCATTGATTACATTCATATTCTCTTTGATGGAGAAGATCCTTCTCCAGTTATTGCAAGGGAACTTTTTGACCCTCTTGTTCAATCTCTACATGATCATTCTTTACGATTTGACATGACTGTAGATAGTTTTGGACTGAATTTAGAAGAGGCTTCTTTGTTTTCAAAGGGGATATCTTTTCCTTTGGATCATGTTCTAAATTCATCTCTACTAGATTCTGGATTTACATCTTCAGCAGTGTGGCCTAGAATTCTTTCTTGGGGTGTGTTAGCTTTCGACATCGACATGGAGACACTTGAGCATCATTCAGAGAAATCACAAATCCAACATATATTCTTGGTTTTATTTATTCGTAAGGGGAGGAACATTGTTTGGTGAGATTGGATCATCTTCAGCATTCAATGTCGAGCTTCTACCATCATTGTAGGAGACTCAACATTGAGCGGGGTTACATCATCTCTCTTCTTCTTCTCTCTTATGGGGGGGTATTTTTCCTCACATGGGGTTTTGGCCTTCTAATTCATCATTGAGGGCATTTTATTTTTTATATCTTTCATCTCTCTTTTAGGGAGGACTTTTGTCACACTGGGTTTTCTTCTTTTCTCAGTTTGTGAGATTTCTTTCGCATATTTACATGGGTAACTAACATGAGCCCGTAGCTAGGAACCATCTTTGTGTCATTTGCATAATAATCTTCTACTCACTAAGTTGAAATTAAGAGGGGGTTTTGGGGTAAATAAAGTCTTGTACCTAATTAATTAATTATCAGGGGACTTATTTACATGTTAAGTTAACTTAGGTCCTACGAATCTTTCTAGAAGATGTTAATTATCATTAGTTGTTATCTTATCTTTTGACTTGTACCACATGTGAACCTAGGTAGTAGTCATAAGTTGTCTCATGTCATATGATTAAGACACTTGTCATAATATTATGACATATTGTATCTCACCTTGGCTATATAACCAAGGGTTCTCTACTACATTGTACACACACAAAATTGAATCATAATTGATAATAATATAGTTTATTCTTGTCATATTCAGATCTTACATCTTTGTGCTTTCCATTTGGCCTCGAATTCTTGGGTGGCTATCTACATAGCCAATTCTAATAGTAATATTGCCATCTTTCTAGGAATTAGAAAATTCTATGGAAATATTAGGATCTTGCCCTGCCATGCGTTCAACATAATTGGCTAACTTTCCCCTTTGAAGGATAGTCCAAACATCCTCATCATTCTTCCACATCTTGCAAGAGGTAGGATCTTCCTAGACAAGGTTGCTCCCCATAACTGCATTGACTTCAAACAAAGAAACACTAGGAATTTTGTACAAACACTTTGAAAGATGAACAACCAGAGGTAGAGATAACTTATGAAAAGACAAGGAAAGATGAAAATATTTCCTTAAGAACAATTCATGCTAGTTTTCAAATTTACATAATGAAAATTATAGCTCGAACTCGATATTTCATCGTTTAATAATGACTGTCACACATACTATGAGATTAATGAAATATCATCCCAAATAATATTTTTTAGCATGAAGGCTACTAGATTTGCAAGCGCATCAACCACTTTATTGTTATCTTTGAACATGTGAGAAAATTTGCACATACAAAGGTTCATTATGACATTTCGTGCCAAGAGGATGGGGTCTTGAAGGGACCAACTAGGGTTCATCTTCCCATTCAACAACATGATTGTATTTCTAGAGTCACCTTCGATAGCCAAGTTGGACTCTCTAGCATTCTTGGCAATATGGATCTTGTGATAAGCAACCACCACCCCCACAAAATTAAAAATTTATAAATCCAAGTCAATTGTATAAGACAAAATTAGATTCCCACAATGGTGCCTGATTATACCACCCCACCCACCCAACCTGGGTTCCCTTTGGTTAAGCCATGATAAATATAATGTTAACAAAATTCAAATTCAAGAGAATAATTAATTAACTCCTACTCAATATTTTTTATATTTAAGGTCCCAAGGACCTTCGCAATGCAGCCCATGCATTCATGCTAGAGCATAGTCTTCTTAGTTTCTATCTTGATTTTTTAGGTGAGGAAAATAGTTTGCAACACACATTGTCCTTTCCCTTCCTATAAATTTTTTTATCACTTGTGTATTTGAAACAAGCCCTCATGCAACTAATCTCCTTTCTTCAAGTGTTGATCTTGTGTGTGTAGATAGGTATGATTGAACTATTGTAGTAAATCTAGGTGCTAGAATCAAGAAATAAGGGTCTCAAATCTAAACTCCCTTTTCCAACACCATGGATTAAAGCCCCATGTAGCACCCATTCCTAAAGATTACCTACACATCCACACCATTCATCTTTCTTCAAAAAATACATTTCATGTCAAATCTATGATGTGTGTAAGTCTTGGAATACCTATGGTCCTCCAATCAGGGAATCTAATCTAGGCATGACTATGCCCAATAATACTCAAAAAGGAGTTGCACTCAAGATAGACTATCCACCATCAAAATTCTCATAGTAAAATAAACACTTATTGTAGAGATTCACATGAAAAGAGAAACCATACATTATAATTCGTATATCCTCATATGCATATACAACAATGACTACAAAAAATGTATCTAATTCCTCCTAGGAAGCTTTAGAATCAGAATCATCATTAGATTGATTGTTTTGTTTCTTCTTCTCCTTGTAATCCTTCTTTATGTGGTTGTTCGTACCATATTTCCATTATATTACCTTGGATTTACCAAGAGACTTATGTATACCCTTATCATTTTCCTTTTCTTTCATCTTACCTTTTTCCTTTGACCGCCAATCATTAGTGCTTCCTTGGTTAGTTTAAAATTCTTGTATCTCTTCTCCTCTATTAGAAGAAAAACCACTTCCTCATCAAGTATAAACTTTGGTGTATTGTTTCCAATCATTATCACTAGTTTATCCCATGAGTGTAGCAAAAAACATAATAACACCATGTGAGTATCTTCTTCCTCCATCTTTACATGAAAAACTATGTTCTTGATTACAAAAATGTTAAATTCTCATTCATGTTCGCAACAACTAAATTTCAACCACCCATCCTTAAGAAATATAACTTTCATAGAAAAGATTGTTTACTATTGATTTGAATTGGTACAGATTTCTAAATTTTCTAGAACATTAAATCCCTCAAAAAAGATAAATATGGCTTCTAGATTTTTTATCTAACATAGCCCAATCTTCATCCTCTATACCTAGTGGTTTACTTCTTGAGATTACTTTGCATAGGTCCTTATCTATCAACGAATCCTTCATTTTGAGATCTAATAGCTCAAATTTTGTAACATTAAATTGATCCATCTCTATTTATGATCCTAATGCCCAAATTATGAAGAGAAAAGTTGGAAACTTTCTATTTCAACTAGAACAATCCAATTGTGATCTTATTCTTCACTCGTAATATAGACATGTGAACTAAAGATAATCCTTATCTTATCCAACTCCCTCTTTCAAATTTAAGAAGTCAACCACTTTTCAAATTGACAAAATTACATTTAATACCTCTCATAATAATTTCAATTTGTTAAATTAAAACTACATGTAACAATAAAATACTATTAAATAACTAAATAAACCTGTTAAAAAAAGGGAGTGAATCACCTTTTTCTCAATATATTCTTCCATACTTTTGGTTCTACCAATTCTGAAATTCGTTTGCTGTTTTGTTTAGTCTTCTCCTGGCTTTTATAACTTTTTCTACATGGCCTCTGGCGTCTTTTTTATTGGAATATTTTTTTAGTTTATTAAAAAGAAAAAAAACGCAACTACACATTGTTTAAACACTTTAATTACATTTATAAACTAAACTCTTAATCAGTGACTATAAAAAGTAGAAAAGAGAAGTCATTATTGCTTAATCAGTCACTTATAGATTACATGAAAACTTGTGATCTAGTTGCGGAGAAAGCAGAGTAGAACTCTCTTTTACAAAGGTTTTGACTGTAAAACTGTCATCGCATTATGATGTCCTCTGTAACGCATATAATAAACATCCCCTGGAAGTACAAGAAAATATTAAATACCAAATTGCGATGGGTATCAGTATTTAACTGAATATCCTTGTAAGAGGTGACCTACCAACATTTCCACTACAAGCAAATGACAGATAATATCAAACTGTTGCATAACGATAGGCAAATCACGGGTATGTGCTTCCAATCTTATCCAGCTGTAGAAAAATGTCTGTGTCAAGAATAAAATCTCTGAAATGTATTAACAACGCCAGAATGTTAATATAAATATTAACAACCCGTTCTTAATATTTCTTCATAGTTTCGTTATATACGCCTTGATAATGCTAACCGTAGTTTGAAAAGGAACGTAAGAAAGGAAGTATTAGTGTTTACCAAAGCATTCAAGCACAGAAGTATGTACATTGTTTGAGAATTAGCAGATGGAAGATTTATTTGGCTAAGACTTGTGGAAGAGCAGTAGCAGAGCAATTCTCCTTTGGCAGGATATGTGTTTCAGAAATGCCTCTGCAAATACTTTCCTGCCAAAGGAGAAATGCCTGCCACTGATCTTCACTCTCTTTCTGTTAAATGCGCCGAACCTGCCTTTACCAGTAGTTGGAAGACAGTCAGTTTATATCGGCAGGACGAGTGGCATATTCACAGAAAAATCCGGATCTAATGTGTGGAGAGTGTGAGCTATACATCATGGGTGTACTCAATTCAATGATTTTACCGAAAACCATGAGATATAAGGGAATAATTCTTTTGCATGTTCCACTCTCCGCGTCCCCTCTGCATTCAAGGGGGCGCTCCTGCTTTATATCTGTGATTCCCTTGAAATACATGAAGGCTGCTTCTCTTTCCGGTACAGTGGAAGGAATCCAACAGTTATGATTTGCGCCTATTTGCAAAGTTTTTTCCCTCCGTTCTTTCGTGGAATCAAATAAATACGTTAAAATTGGTATATAATGTAATATACTTCAAATATCCTTATAACGGATTTTTCTTTACCAGTGGACAACGCTCAGAAAGAAAAAAATCGGACAAAAAGAAATTGTTATAAAAAATTCTAACCCTAATGTTAGGCTAATATAACAAATATATTTTGTATTTTAATATTTGTTCTATTATTTAACGTGAATGTTTTAAGTGTATTGTCATAATATATTATTTAAAGTTATTTAGTATTCTAATTCATCTTTTATTTAAGTTATAATATTTTATTTTAGATTAAATATTTTTAATTATTAAATTTATATTTTCTTTGTACAGTTTTAATATTATAATTGTTGTTTTAATTTATGTCAAATTTGCATATGTGAGATTAATTCACATTTTTAAATTTTTTTAAAAATAATCATAATGTCAGAATGACTTCAATTTTAACTGACTATTATTTATTCAATTATGTGTCAAAATCTTCAAATTGTATAACATGCATTAAAAAATATCACCCCTAGACTATTTTCATAAAGCGATCCATCACAAAATAATACTCTAGTATTTGGAATCTGTTGCAATATTCTAAAATAGTTATTCTAATTGACTGATCATTTTAATCAATAATTTACAAAATCATAATTTTCACATCAAACCATTGTATTAATCTTTTAAAATTTGATCAAATTTCAACTTATGAATATCCACATCATTGTAATTTAAATTGTTCCTTGTTATATTTCAGATTTATCAAAATCAAAATTGAATAAATAAACTAAACTCGACTAAGATGGAAGATGAAAAGGTTGTCACCTTCCTTCCTAGAATAAAAAGTTCACCTGAGGAAGCTCCATCAGATAACCATATGTGAGGATGTTGGAAGCATATAACGATGCACCATTGTTGTTGTAGATTCCAAGGAAATCTTATACACCACCTGTTGAAGTTATCTTTATGTTTTTAATTGTTAAATTCACATTTCTAGGAAATGACTACCGACACAACAGCATAACAGGATATAGAAAGCATATTATCATTGTTTTAGATTCGAAGAAAAAATCTGGGGCAAAAAAGAGTGACAATTTATTGTGCAAATGCCCCTTGCAATGTCGAGAGGATCCGTAGAATGGAGAAGACGCTATATTCCTCACATTTTAAAAGATTAGGGGCATCGTTGCATGGATAAAATATGTCTCTATCCATGTTCTACATCTCACACTCACACATTCTAATTATTCATATTTTCTCCTGAATATGCCACTCGCCCATTCAAGAAAAACCTCCTCTTTCCCAACCTTGCTAAAGCAGTCTAGTGGAGGCATTTTTTCTTTTGTTGAAATATATCTATGATCGACACATAATTAATTTATTTTGAATAAGAAAGTATGTGTTTAGCCTAAAGTAACATGTCCTTTGGCAGGAAGATATTTGTGTATGATTTTATTGCACAGATCCCTTCACCTACTGCTAACAGTAAAAGCTAAGATATTAAGATATTAATTAAATAAGCATTTATTATATATTTAATTAAATTTATCTTTTTCTCGATTTTATCATAATCTTTAATTATATAAATATTTATTATTTATTTACTTAATTATTTTACCTTTCACTTGATCTCATTATTTAATTAATTTTGCATTCACCTTTATCCTTGATCATTTAGTCTTAGTCCTTAAACTTGTTCACATGAATCACAATCTAAAATCGTCATCATAAAATAAGTATTTCTTTCACATGTCTAACTAACTCCTTGTCTAGATTAATTGAACCTAGACAACTTCCAAAAAGTCAAACTGACTATCCATCTCATCCGTTCATTTCATATTACACCTCTCAATCCTAGCCGCTCACATAAAGACTATTCCCTAATCCTAATCCTAAACCTAATATTTATGCCTCATTTAACAATTGTTACATAACATCTTTGAATATAACCTTAATCCTCATTCAATCTTAGCCATCCAACACCAATTTCTCTTAGGCTTTGATTTTTCAACTTGAGAATTCTATAACTAGAGGCCCTCATTCTTCATCATCAATCAAGTCTATTACTCTTAACCTTATGCTACTACTTTTTCATCTCATTATTGCAATTATACCAAGGTTATGTTGGTTTAGTGAGAAATCCACATCTTATAATAATATAGAGAAAATCATTTAGAACTAGCATGTACTCTAGTTTAGCTCAAAATAGGAGAATGGAGATTATTTGAGGTATACATTTGATTGTTTGCATTATCTTATGTTGTTTTTCTTCAAACATATTTCCACATTTTTAGTACTATCTATTATAAACCAGCATTCATGGGGCCTATTTATTATGTAATAGTGATTCCCTATCTATTAGAATCCCTTACAATAGTGAGATATTCATATGAGTGACATCCTTATTGCTAGAATAATTATATATATATATTGTACTATATTTTAATGTTTTGAAATATATGAAGAAATTTTGAGGTAAACAAGTTTTGATGTCTTCATTTCCCGTTTGCCATGTGTTGAGATCAGCATTTAGTGTTCAATTTTTATTGCTTAGGTTTGCATTTGTTGTTTGGCTGCAATTATTAATATCATTGCGCAACATACAAGTAGGTCATTAAAAAAATATGTAAAGGTATGGGCATAGTAAGCTTTAAAATTTAAAACTAAAAGAAGGCTTTTAATATTCATTTTGAATAGGTTTCAAAATATTTTATGGTTTTTACAATTTTAAGGTTGGGTCATAATTTGTTGAATCCATTGCATAATTTTATTTTATAGAAAAAGACATATGAACCCAGTTCATCAAATATAAGTGTTTTTATTTTTCTAGTACCATGGTTAATTTTTTTTTTAAATATGTATTGTTATTGTTATTGTTATTTATCCTCTCTAATGTTGTAATCTTGAAAGTTGTATATCCTTGTAATTCCATAGTATGTTTTGGAAACTTTGGTGTAGGTATCCCCTAGGACATTTTAGGGTCATTTAGCTTTAGACTTAGTTTTTTTACCCATTGGTGCTAATGCCTTGCCTCATGTGGTCATTTTTACAAAAACTAATATTTTTGGTGTGTTAAGTTTATAGTTTCCTAGTATTTGGCATTTTTTAAAGATAGAACTATATGAATGCTAGATTGACACATATATCCATGTGATATTCTAATGATGAATGACAATTTTCCATTTAGTAGTCATTTTGAGTATGTAATCACTTCCTACATATTCAAGTAGGTGTAACTACCTCAAAGCTAATCCAATTAGATCTTCAAGCCCTGGAATAACTCATATCTTCCTCTTTTCTTCCCAATATGACAATTTATCACTCAACCTCTCACAATCTCTTACAATATATAAAAAATTTATACTCTTAATAGTATTTTTGTAGTGAGTTCTAGTATTCATAAGTATTATGAACTCCATGTGAGAATTCTATAAGCATTCAACAAAAATAATTCAAATTTTAATAGAATTATTTAATATCCTTATCTCTCTTGGCTCCTTGATGTGACATTATTTTTAATTTTTTGGTCTTGCTATCCATTTTTCTCTTTTATTATTTGTAAAATTATTTTATGATTGCATTTGGAACTTTGGTATCTCAATTTTCCTTTAATATATCGAATTACACACATCATTTTGTAGTCCATATATTTTTCACTCACAATAATCGCTAGTTTTAACTTTGAAAGGTATAGTTACAATAGAATTACTCACTATTCTACTTGTTTCTATACCTTGGATACCCATGGAGGTTAAAAGAATAAAATAGGTGCTTTACCATTCATGGAAAACTTCATAGTAGCCCCAAAAATCTATTCTCTTCTCAACTTGCATGTTTTTATTTTGAGATCTTTAAAAATATGGGTTTACACTCTCTTTCTCTCATCTTGTCATTTTTTATCTTAAAATATCTACTATAAATTAGCACCATTTGATCTATTTCCATACCTAAAGTCGTTTCTATGTCTTCTTCATGTTATGTGTGCAAATTGGTCCAAATTTTGAAGTTTAAAGTAAGTTACAAGTGTAGCATCTCAAACATGGTTTTCATACAATTGATATCATATCATAGAAACATCTATATGCCATGTATTAATCTTGGTTATTTCTTATTGTTTATGCTCTTGGATTAGCTATCTATTTTTTTTTATTTAACTCTCATGTTTTAGCATGTAAATTTAAGTTTTCAAAGATTAAAATAAATTTCTATGATAATATAAAATACTATCTTATTAAAAATAATAGAAAAATATGTCATTCTTGTACAATGGATTAATCCTATAGTAAATAAGATTTTTTTTTAACTTGGCATACATAAAAAAATTCTATGTTACATTCCATTTTCTCTATATTACATTTTGGTGACCTTGAAACTTTTACCAATTTTCTTTCACCATTCACCTTATATTTTGTGAACTTATTACTTCTCAATACTTTCTCTTTAAATGATGCAAAAAATCTTAAAAACAAAAAATAATTCATCTTGTCTAAAATAGGTTGTTGTAACCTTGGATAGAACATAATTATTTAATAATGTAAAATAAATATTTATTTTGTGTAGTGTAGAAAAATGTACTCCATTACATTTTCACACATTGTTTGGGCCCTTAATTAAAATGGACATAATTATGCCTTAATAAGCCCTATTTTGCATCTACAAGCCTAATAAATTACATTTTTCAAAGGGGAAACTCAAAATAATTAATGCCAACACATAATACTTTACCTTGAGAAATGTGTGTTCCGGGAATAGGTCCTCCCTAGGCTTGTGAACCTAAATTTAAATTATGTTGTTTCAATGTCTCTAAATTTAAATTTTAATGTCAACTTGTAATGTTTAATTTTTTGGGAAATTAAGGATACATACCTATAAATACAATGTTATTTCATAAATTCAAATCCTAGATTTCAAGTGAAAGTTTCACAAGAGAAAATAATATTATCAAGGGTATTCGAGTGAAGATTTATTAGTGATTTATTGCAGCAATCAAGATCTCAAGCATCGTGTCAAAGTCTCTTGCATCATGTATGTTTTTGGAGATAACATTGTGATGTAGGTTTCAAAGGTTCAAGTAAGAATTCAAATGATATTTCAAGCATCAAGATCCACATCCATTGAAGCCATTTCATGCATGATCAAAATCAACATTCTAGCATTCCAAAGGTTTATTCAAGGGCTTGGTCAGCTGCAACATAGCATTGTTCATTCGTCATTCCTTTCACATTTCATTATTTCAATTCAAGGTTTGACAAAGGAAAATCCCCATTCACCAAAAACAAACAATTTTTCCCTCTTGTGTTTGTGTTGCTGATCTTAGGTTGAAGAAGGATTGAAGATCTCTTGAAGAGAAAAAATAGAAAATTGATCAAAGTTACAAAAGTTGTCAAAGTTATCATCAAATCATGGAATCTCACCTATAGATCAGATTTCTGACTTTCCAACAATAAAACTTGGATCTATAGAAATTTTATTGTTTTTATTTGTATTGAGCTTTATATTGATTTTTCAAATTTGAATGAGCATAATTGAGTAGATTTACTATTTTTAGTTTGTCTCCCAAAAGTTTTTTTCAGGTTGATACCCCTGTCCTCAATCATAAGGAAATCATTAGATTCCCTCATTGAGTTCACTCGCCTAAGGGTTGTAAATCAATTCCTTTTGTAGATCTCATTTCCTAATGAAATTATGAGAAATAGGTCAATTTATATCATTTTGATGAACCCCTACAAATTCTCCCCATAAGGGTAAATGCAAGAAGATGAGTCCACAGAATGTGGAAGTTTTTGCCTTAGGAAAAAAAATGAAATCGACTTGCAAAAATGAGATCTCACTTTTTAATAAATGGGATCCCATTTTTAAAAAATAGGATCCCATTTAGCTTCGGGATCTTGAGCCTAAATTCTAAATGGGATCCTAATTTTTTTTTTAAATGGGATCCCGTTTTTAAAAAAATCAAGATCCCATTTTTTTAAAATCATTTTGGAAAATTTTCCAAAATAAAAAAAATCCAAAAATGGAAAGTTTTCAAAACAATCTCGTTTTGAAAACTTTCCATTTTTGGAAACTTTCCATTTTTCGGTAATTTCTAAAATGAGATCTCGTTTTAGAAAATGGGATCCCATTTCGTAGAACTATAAAGAAATTCTTCTACAAAACGGGATCCCATTTCATAGAACCATAAAAAAATTATTCTACAAAATGGGATCTCGTTTCATAGAACCATAAAAAAAAAAACTTATGAAACAGGATCCCGTTTTTTAAAATATAAATTTTTAGTTGGGTTTTTGGCTTTTTTTCGATTCGAGAAATGGCTTTGGGACCGAACCTAAGCTTTGGACTTGGTTTGACCTGCAACTTGAAAGTCATCTCAATGTCACAGGAAAATAGTGACTTTGGACATATGTTTGAAGACCTAATTTGTAAAAAAAATTGACGAAATTAAAGCCCATTATAGATGAGACAATGCAGATTCCAAATATATAATTTTAATTACAATTAGATTATTTTTTCTATTTTTCAATTAATTTCTACTGAAACTAGTCCATAAACTTGAATTATGAGGGTTTTTCAATATTTTAATAACTTTTTATTAAAATATTTTTTTGTAAAACGAATTGCACCAAAACGTACTTCACACAATTCTTTTCAATTTAAAAAAAATAAAAAAATGATAAGTTTAGGTCATCTTATGCGTGACATATAGAATGATATTTCAAAACAACAAATATAGCCAATAAAAAATTAACAAAGAAAATATTCAATAAAAAATTACAAAAAATATCGAAAAACATGCTTTAGTGAGTTATGATTTTTTTCCCAAAAGGATTTAAAAAAATATGATTATTTAGGTCAAAATATGGATGATGTACATGTGCATGGTATGGTTAAAAAAGTGACTTTTGAACAATGGCTTTTAGAAACGCCTATTCAAAATCATTTTTTATCATCTCGGTGTTGAAATAAATTACATATTTGAAAACGAGACTCCAAGTACTACATTTTATAATTAGTGACTTTTTTAAAGATGTCATCTCTATGTGCTTTAAATTTTAAGGTCAAATGTGACAAATTCTGAAAATCAGGGCAACACTTCCACTTTTTGGCCAAAAAGTGGACTTAACTTCTTGCACACACCCTGATCACTACCTAACTCTTAATCCAGACTGATAAATAGCTCATCATAAATTTTCAATTGATGCCTCTTTACATGTTTTCCCACCTGTTCAATCACAATCTTCTATTTTTAACATGTTACCATCCATTTTATATAACTTACATGTAATTTCTCTATAACAACAAAGTAATACTCATCTTTTTTATTTCCTAAAAATGACAAAGAATCTAACTATCATAGATGTAGGTAATCAATAATAATTCTTTTCTTCTATAAATGGCAACTTTGTAAATTGTCATTCTCACATCGAATCCAAGCTTATCAAGTTTGTGTTGCTTTTTGGGTGTGCTTAGGAACTCTATTTTCTTATGTCTTTTGGTGACTTTAATTTGTGTGCATAGAATGTTGAGAGAAGAATTTTAGGTTCAATCTCACTTTTGTAACATGGTATCTATAATTGGAGAAGCTCTCATAGGAAAATTTTGTGATATCATCATTGAAGTGGCTATTCAAAAACTAACCGAGGAGGAAAAGCTGGTGGTGAATTTTAAAAAAGACTTCATATGGTTAAGTGAAAAACTCACATATGTAAAGGGTTTTCTAGAATGTTTTGATCAATAGTATAAAAGAAGGGAGAATGTCAAGAATTGGCTAGATAAAATTCACATTATTTCTTTGTTTGCAGAGGACATATGTTCAATTGTTGTATGGAAATAAGGCTCAATCTTGTGGGTTGAGTTGCAACCAATGGATTTTCGCTATCAGATACGACAAAGAATTGAGGACATAAATGAAGGGGAGAGGTGGAGGAGAAAATAAACTAACCTAGAAAAAAATAAACAAAACAAAGAGTAGAAATATAATCATAGAATATATATAAAAAAAAATTGATTTGTATTATATATTCAAAACATATAAAGTTTCACTCCATAAAAGAGCTACTACCCTGTTTCTCTTCACAATTCTGGCTTTTGCAAAGCAATACCACTTCTATTTATTTTTCTCTATATAAAAACATAAAACCTCTTAGCAAAATATACATCAAAAACCATGGTAAAAATTCACCAGAAAAGAGGTTAATAAATTCCATTAGTTACAATAATAAAAGCATTAGAGATATGCCCAAAATTATCCGTCGAATCATATTAAAATTGTCTTTTACAGTAAATACAAAGAAGATGCTAGATAGATATTTCACACAAAAAATGTTGCCAGGAAAACTTTAACCACACCACCGCTAGGCCAAAAATTCATGACTATGAGATTGCGGTATGCAATGCACAACCACACAACAAGGGAGAAGGAGCAGTGGTATGATGGTAGGCACCACACCACTAGATTGCATGGAAGAAGTATTGGAATCTGGGAACACTGAGACAGGGGGGTGAATCAGTGTTCTGTAATATTCATCTTTATTAATATGATATTTAAACCATTTACAACTTTGAACAAAAGGAAAGACGCAAACACACAAATAAATCATTCACAATACCATAACACAAGGATTTTTACGTGGAAAACCTGTTAGAGGAAAAAACCACAGTGGAGGTCAACCAATAATTTGAGTACTCAAATATAAGTTTTACAAAATGGGAATGCACTTTCATTCAAGCACATTGCCTAAAGCTCACTGCTCAAAATAGGATGGCTCATTGCCTTACAAAATGTTCAGATTAAATCCATCTACAGGGTTGAACTAAAGGAATAACATCTACTAATGCCAAATTACAGTTCCGGTTAAGCTTGTCAGTCGGTTTCTTGAACTTCTGTCTGATTTTGCTCTTCTACTCTACTCTGCTACAACTCAAATCACACATATTATATGTGCAAATGAAATCACACAACTACCCTTTTGAAATTTTCATCACACAGTAATACACTTCACTTCTATCATGATTTGATACCAAAATTATATAAACAATCAATCTTATATATCTACATCAAAGGGTAATATTATATTTATGTCAGCTTTAACAAAACATTTAATATTTTCCAACCATCAGCTAAATCCACAAATGATTCTTAATGCGTACCATCCAAAGTCGGCCATAGCATACTAAAGACCTAAATAAACATGTTCGATCACAAAAAAATAATAATAATTACACCTTAAACATTCACAATGACTATATCCACCAAGTTGGCCTTCTAGCACCGATAAATAGAAAATCAATACACTGGATCTCCAAACTCGTACACCGATTGACGCATAGGGACACAAATTGAGAATAAGGTATTCCATATATCCAATGACATTCCCTGAGATGTACAACATGAATTGATAAATAGATAATGCATATTGATCGATAGACTTAACTTTAGTCGGATACCCTATTCTTCACTCTGACTCCTAGTATGAATAGATACTGAAGTGCATACTAGATCAATGACTTAGGTTTCCATCAATTACAACACAAAATTCTAGAAATCTACCCCTTTGGCATTGATGGCAACACTTAGTGAAAAATGCCTAAGTGCCAAAACCAATATAAGTACATTGCCAAACTTCAAAACTTCAAAACATAGGCCCCCCTGGAATTGATAAGGAATTTTTCACTGCTCTCTCTTCCCCTTTGACATCAATTAAAATCATGTATTCAATCTCCCTCTTTGATATATGACCAAAAACTTGTTGATTCAAAATTGATTCAAAAAGAACAACTGCTACTTGAGTCAGAAGATTATCTTGCGTTTTTCTTTCATCTCCGAAAGAAACTTCTTCCAAGCTTCTACTGCAATCCCAATGATTATGATCATACTATTATTTTCAGATGTCTGGTTGATAATATTGATGAGATATTATGAAATAGTGATGGTTTATTCCAATGTCTTTCCTTTCCTCATTATTTCAATTAATTGCTCCAGTCTGCATTCGATTAAGTCCTTTACTTTCCAAAAAGTGTCCACAAGCTTTTTTTTGGTATTCTACACATTTGTATGCTCAAACTGTAACTCTTGAATCCTTTTCTTGATTGCACCATCCTGATCCTGAAACATATCAAACTTTTCCCAATCCTATTTAACTCTATTTCAATTTGCTCCAACTTTTCTTTGTATTTTCCAATTGCATGAGGCCAACAAATGCAATAGTTGTAGATTTTGTTTGTTGTACGTATGCATTGCCTCAGCTCATTCATTTTCCTTTTCAACTTGGTAACTGATAGCTTGAACTGCTCCTTCAAATGTAGAATTATTTCTTCTTCTTTCTCGTTCTGAGACTCAAAGTCGATGATTTCCTTGATACATTCAATCATCTCTTCTAGGGAAATATTTTGCAAACTCTCTAAATTAATTTGGTTGTGCACAAGATGAGCACTTAGTACACTTAAAAATCATATCTTGTTCATATGAAGGTCTGATAGACCATAATTTACCAATTTTATGGTTTCCATCTTCCTCATGAAAAATTTGTAGTATCTTTTTCTTTGATAAATCACCTTCTTCTTCACTTCCTTCTGCCTTTGCATTGTCTTGTTATGTTTCAACTGATTCCAATTCTTCCCTTAGGGTGTTCTTAGTTTCCTTATCTGATTCCTCATCTGGTATGTCCATAATTACCCGTTCTTTGCCTTTTCCTTCAATTGATGGGGTATTTCATGCCAAATGAGTGTAAACAGTAGACTCTCTTTATCTTTTCCTCTTTCGCTCCATCTCACCGGAAGAGGAACCAACTTCAAGTGCCCGTACCAGAAGAGAAATGCAAACTGATCCAAAATTTTCTAGCAAACCTCTAAATAAACTTGCATATTCTTGATCATAGTTTGTCAAATTGTTAGAGTGTTCATAAATCTACTTGCAAACTGGTTCATTCTCTTTCCATGCAAAATTGTTCTTCGATGGCAAACAATTCAAGAAGTACATCACAATACATGTAACCAAAGTACCAGACCTGAAAGGGTAACCTGTCATCTTCGTCAACTACACATTCTCCACTAGTTGATCCTTGAGTAGTTCACATAGGTCAAAGTATTGATCTTCCATTATCATTTTGTGAGAGATGTAAACAACACCTGCCGAAGTTGCACCTTCTCTATTTCTGAAAAATATTTTGTAGGATACCCCATGCGCAATGTACCTTATTACAAAATCTCTGATTGTCAAAATTATCAATGCCCTTTGGTCTCTAGTTACTTCAATTAGGGTTTCAACTTCTTTGTTTTGGATCAATTTTTTCTTGGTATATCCCCAATTTTACATAATCGAGTTAGGTCTCCAATTACCTCTTTCAAAATATGATAGGGTTTGTCAAGAGTTAGAATTTCATTATTCAATCTTTCCAAAATACACCTAACAATTTTTACATTTTTGAAATAGGAGAATTTACTCCAAATGTCTAGGCTTTTGTGTTTCACATCTTCCAGCCATTTTAATTCATCAGGTGACAACAAGTTTCTTACAGCTCTAATATTTTCACTAGGTATGTGCAGGATCATGATGGGCCAAAAAGTGGTAATGAGAAAAAATCACGTTTTGGATCGACTCAAAAATGCAGAAATGCTGAGTTGACTTTTCTAGGTTCGGGTGTCAGTACATTTAGCCAAACCAAAGCCCAAACCTAGTTTCTACAAATCAAATATCTGATTTGTGGAAACATTATATAAAAGCCAACCGACTCTTATAACTTCATTACTCACTATTTCCATGCGGGCGCACAAGGAAAAGCGAAAATCCAATATCCTCTTCTATCAGATATCCAATTTCAAAGGTAAGTATTTGGTTTTTTAAATGTTGTAATCAATTTTTCAAGTAGATTCTCTTAATTTGAAGTAGCTTTTATGAATTTTTTTATCAAAAATAGGGTTTTCTATTGATTTTTTATCAGAAATAGGGTTTTTTATTGATTTTTATTAAAAATTAGAGTTTACATTGAATTTTTAATAAAAATTAATGTTTCTAAATGGATTTTGATTAAAAACTAGTGTTGTTGATGTATTTTAATAAAAAATTAGAGTTTGTTATGGATTAATGTGAAAAAGTAGGGTTTTTTGGGGATTTTTATTAGAAACTAGGATTTTTTTACAATAATTTCATTTATATTGTGTAATTTCAATTAGATTAATTAGTTTTTAACTTTAATCGGGTATTATGGCTGAGAATGAAAATCCACAAATTCCAAATGCTCTACCACCTCTATAGCCAAATGCTCCACCACCTCCACAGCCACCAATTGAAGACTTAATTGATGAAAAATTGGGGCAATTGAGGGGCATTTGTGAAGTTTATAAGACAATGCCTCGATTGAGAGATATGACAAACACATTGAAGGAAATAATAAAAAATATAGAAACCCTCTCCACCCAACATAATTCCTTTCATTTGTGGCGAGAAGACATGAGGGAATATTATGGATGTGGATTTTCTTACGATGATGTGAAAGATCTCCAAATAACCAAAGCCCAAATAGCCTTTTTATTCATTGACCCCCACACCGGTTTTCTAGTGAATGTTAATAAAATAAAACATTCTATAAAATGGTGCATTCATAGGGACATTGTAGCTAACTTTTGGGATCGTTCATGTATGGTTTTTGATAAACCACCAAACGATAATTCCAATATACCATTTTACTTTACTAAAAAATTATATGTTGAGTTTGTGTTAGGGCATCATGTCAATTACTTTGACATTAAACCCTTCTAGGTCATCAGTGGAGGTATGCCTCAAGATAGACCAGGGACAGTTAGGGTAGTCTCGTGCCCAAATTTTCCCCTTCCTCCCCTTCCTCCCCTTCCTTCGCCACCTCCAATATATCATCCAGAGATTATCCAGGATGTAGCCACATAGACTATTCAGACTATTCACTCTTTGAGTGGTCATTTAGTTTTTCATGCTTCTACAATAGCTCAGCCACATTCTGGTGATGTTGGCGAAGGCTCGAGTGTTGGTGCATCATCCTCCTTAGGTCCACATATTTGTGTGCCACATACTTGCACTATGTGCCACCAAATATGCTTGGGTCCTCTTATACAACCCACTGAGCATCCCTTGGACACTTATGATTATGACCTCCATGATTTGGACATTATAGATCAGTCGCAGGGGAGTGGAGGACACCCTACAAAGTCATCTCCTGCTAGAGAGGGGGATGCTGGAATAGTGACACAGGTAAGATTTAAGTTGTAATTTCATAACTTGCATTTGTTTTTAAATGAATTTAATAAGAGATATTATCAAGTACTAATATTTATTTACATGGTCTATTTAATAGTTGATGTATCAGGAGGAGCTCACATGGGTGACTGATAGCACCCTTAGGGCCATTTCATTTGGCTTGGACACACACACAATATATATTTTCGCACTCACTCATTTACATTTTATATTATATACTTGCTTGTCATTTGAATTGTCATTAATAAAATTATATAATAACTTATATGCTTATCTTATTTTCCTCTTGTAGGAAATACCTAGTGCAAGTGAGCTATAGCCTCGTCTAGACAATGGAGGTGCAAAGTTAGATAAGGGGAAGGTAATTGAACTCAAATTGGATTGAATTAAGATTTTTAAGATCTTATATTGATTATACATACATCGACATAGATTGGTAGTTTCATATGTACTTGTCAATTTTATGTGTAGACAATTATGAGGTATATAGATTTGTTGACAAAGGACACACCGCCTAAAGGAGTAGGTGTTGAAACACCTAAAGGAGATAAAGAAAAAGATCAACCTAAAGACGTATGTGTTTATTTTATTTTGTGTTTGGTAAATATGTTCCTATTACCAATAATCGTATGCTAACTTGGATCAATTTTATGTTTTTGTTAACATATATAGATTGGCATTTCAAATGTTGGTTTGTATATTCTAGGACTCCTGACCCTTTGAAGAGATGTATATTTCAGGTAATCAAGATTTCAATTAAAATTCAATGTATATTTATTTTGATGTTAATTATTCGATTTTAAATTATATAGTATAACTAATCTCAATTGTGGTTTGAATTTTTCTTGTGCAACTACCTTCAGATCCAACAAGTGCTTCAAAGAGGCTCCTTTTTGATGATCCACCAGTAGTTTAGGATGAGATAGACATTTTGGAATGTAAATTTTGAATACATATTGAGATAGCATATGCCACATTTTGTAAAACTTTGTTTGAGTTGGCGTTGATGCCATTTTTGTATATGGACATACACTTGATTATTGGATAATTTGATATATAGAAGTTAACAATTGAAATTTAATTTGGTCCTCATGTGCATGATTAAACTCTTTGAAAATTTTATCTTGAGGAATGGTTAAATATCAATGTACAATAGCATAAAAAAGAATGTTTATATTATGTAGTTTATATTTATATCGCTGATTACATTACATTACACATATTTCAAACTTAAATCATTACTTCACATTGCATAACTAAAAACTATGAGCAGTTGTCAATTGCATTTGTTTGTCATTGAATTCTATGAGACCACATTTCTTTGAAAAAAAAATTCAAATAGTCCACTGCCTTGTCTATGCTACCACATTTTTCATACATGATAGCGATCACTTTAAGTTGTAATAAATTAAATGATAGCCTATGGCTATTTAATTTATACTCATTTTATTTAAATGGATAAGGCTAAGAGGCCGACCTCTTTGAAGAGTCACCTTATTTTTTATAAATACAAGGTGATGTTTCTTCATTTCCTCAATCAAGTTCATTCAGCATAATTCGCATTCCAAGCAAAATTTGGCACTTGAGCAACAAAGCTTCATCTTGCAGCAGCAAGCTGATTTCAAGGAGAAGCATATTTGACTGTATCTTTGCATTTAGGAGAGGTTCTATTATTCATTGTATCAAATTCAGCCATGAGTTGGGCCTGAGTTGTAAGAAGATTTCTTGCTATGTTTATTGTCTTATGTGTTGCATTTTTTGAGTGCCTTTAGTTGTATTATTTGATCATTAAAACACTAACATGGTATTAGAGCAGGTTTAAAAAAGATCGTGTTGGGACCAGTTATTGCAGTGATACCTATATTCCCTTTTTTTTGTCTATCTCTATCTTAGTCAAGATGGTGAATGATCTTAAAATTGAGGATAGACTCGAAGGAGCATCAAACTTCACTTCACGAAGATTCAGAATTATGCTCACTTTGGACGAAAACGAATTGGTTGAGTGTGGAGAGAAAATTTTCCAAACCTACGGATGATGAAGAGAAATTTCAATGGAGGAAGAAACATATCAAGGCAAATAAGATGTTAGTTGATTCCGTGAGCGACCATATTGTTCCTATCACCTCTAAGTTGAAGACAGTGAGAGGAATGCTTAAGACTTTGGAGGAGATGTATGAGATCAACAACACAAGTCATGCTCTAGCCTTGAAGCAACAAATTCATCATGTTAAGATGGCAGAAGGAGAATTTTTCATCACCTACTTCATGAAGATTTCTGAATTGAGAGATCAACTCTCTACCATTGGTCATATTGTTGATGACAAAGATTTGACCATGTTGGCTCTTAATGGTCTTCCTTCATCTGGGGAGTCTTACATTCAAGGAATCAACTTTTTCTCGAATTCAGTCAACTTGGATTTGCTCGAAATCAGTCAACTTGGATTTAATATTGGTATCTCCGCAAACCTATTCAGAATAGAGTGATCTAAAGAGGACATCCCTAAATCTCTATAGAGGTGTAAAGTTGCAAAGTGGTGCAACTTTCATACTCGAACTCGTACAACCAAACGAACTATTCCAACACATCTGGATGGGTACGTTTACGCTAGGAATGGTCCTCTTTTGCACCCAGATACACCAAATCACTTCGAGTTGCATTGGACTAGCCATTTCCCTTAAGAGTCCAAGGTGATAAATGGCAGAAATCTTTGATGGACTATTCCTCAGAAACTGTGATTCTTAGAGACTCTTCATCTGATGATATAAGATCATGTTGGGACCATATTCAATAACCTCTCTTAGTTTTTCCTATCTCAAAGGCATTTTCCCATGGTGATGAGTTTTCAGTTGAGAAAAAAGTTGCCCGATGCAAGCAATGTAAAGTTGCAAAGTGGTGCAACTTTCATACTCAAACTTGTACGACCAAATGGACTATTCCAACACGTCTAGATGGGTATGTTTATGCTAGCTATGGTCCTCTTTTTCACCCAACTACGCCGAATCACTCTGAGCTACATTGGAAAGGCGATTTCCCTCAAGAGTCCAAAGTGCTTAAAGGTATCTATCTTTGACGGACTATTCCTCAGAAACCGTGATGCTTATAGACTTTTTTGTCTGATGATATGGGATCATGTTGGGACCATCTACAATAACTTCTCTCGGTTGTTTCTATCTCGAAGGAATTTTTCCATGGTGATGAGTTTTCAGTTGAGGGAAAACTTACCAGATGCAAGCAGTGTAAAGTTGCAAAGTGGTGCAAATTTCATACTCGAACTTGTATGATCAAATAGACTATTCCAACACATCCACATGGGTACGTTTATGCTAAGTATGGTGCTCTTTTGCACCCAAATACGTCGAATCACTCTGAGCTGCATTGGATTGACGATTTCCCTTAAGAGTCTAAAGTGCTAAAAGGCAACAATCTTTGATGAACTATTCCTTAGAAATAATGATTCTTACAAAATCTTCGTTTGATGATATCAAATCGTGTTGGGACCATATACAATAACCTTTCTCAGGTTTTGCTATCTCAAAGGCATCTTCCCGTGCTGATGAGTTTTCAGTTGAGAGAAAAGTTGCAAAGTGGTGCAACTTTCATACTCGAACTCAAACGACCAAACAGATTGTTCGAACAAGTTCAGATGCATATGTTTACGCTAGGTATGGTTCTTTATTGCACCCAAATATGCTGAATCATGTCGAGCTGCATTGGACCGACGATTTCCCTTAAGAGTCCAAAGTGCTAAAAGGTAGCAATCTTTGACAGACTATTCCTCAGAAACCGTGATGCTTACAGGCTCTTCATCTGATGATATGGGATCGTGTTGGGACCATCTACAATAAATTCTCTCAGTTTTTGCTAACTCGAAGGCATTTTCCTGTGGTGATGAGTTTTGTCAGATTGAAGTAGTGCAAAGTTGCAAAGTGGTACAACTTTCATACTTGAACTTGTATGACCAAAAAGACTCTTCCAACACATTTGGATGGGTATGTTTATGCTAGGTATGGTCCTCCTTTGCACCCAAATATACCGAATCACTCTTAGCTGCATTGGAGCGACGATTTTTGTTAAGAGTCCAAAGTGCTAAAAGGCAACAATCTTTGATGAACTATTCCTAGGAAACTATGATGCTTATAGACTCTTCATCTAATCATATGGGATCATTCTAGGACCATCTACAATAACCTCTCTCAGTTTTTTCTATCTCAAAGGAATTTTCCCGTGGTGATGAGTTTTCAGTTGAGAGAAAAGTTGCCAAATGCAAATGGTGTAAAGTTGCAAAGTGGTGCAACTTTCATACTCGAACTCGTACGATGAAACATATTGTTCAAACAAGTCTGGATGGGTACTTGTACACTAGGTGTGGTCCTCTTTTGCACCAAAATACGTTGAATCACTCCAAGTTGCATTGGACCGACGATTTCCCTTAAGAGTCCAAAGTGTTAAAAGGCAGCAATCTTTGATGGACTATTCCATGAAAACCATGATGCTTACAAACTCTTCATCTAATGCTATGGGATTGTGTTGGGACCATCTACAATAACCTCTCTCAGTTTTTTCTATCTCAAAGGCCTTTTAATCATGGTGAAGCATTTTCGGTTGAGGGAAAAGTTGCTAGATGCAAGCAATGTAAAGTTACAAATTGGTGCAACTTTCATACTCAAACTTGTACAACCAAATGCATTGTTCCAACACATCCGGATGGGTACATTTATGCTAGGTATAGTCCTCTTTTGCACCCAAATATGTTGAATCACTCTAAGCTGAATTGGACTGACGATTTCCCTTAAGAGTCCAAAATGCTAAAAGGCAACAATCTTTGATGAAATATTCCTCAGAAACCATCATACTTATAGACTCTTCATCATATGATATTGGATCTTGTTGAGACCATCTACAATAACCTCTTTTAGATTTTTCTATCTCAAAGTCATTTTCCCGTGGTGATGAGTTTTACAACTTTCATACTCAAACTCGTACGACCAAACAGATTGTTCCAACACATCCGGATGGGTACGTTTATGCTAGGTATGGTCCTCTTTTGCACCCAAATACGCTAAATCACGTCGAGCTGCATTGGACCGACGATTTCCCTTAAGAGTCCAAAGTGCTAAAAGGTAGCAATCTTTGACAGACTATTCCTCGAAAACCGTGATGCTTACAGACTCTTCGTCTAATGATATGGGATCACGTTGGGACCATCTACAATAATGTCTCTCGGTTTTTTCTATCTCAAAGGTTTTTTTCTGTGGTGATGAGTTTTCAGTTGAGAGAAAAAGTTATCAATTGCGAATGGTGTAAAGTTGCAAAGTGGTGCTACTTTCATTCTCAAACTCATATGACCAAACAAACTATTCCAGCATGTCCAGATAGGTGCATTTATGCTAGGTATGGTCCTCTTTTGTACCCAGATACGTCGTATCACTTTGAGCTACATTGGACCCTCAGAAGTCCAATGTGCTAAAAGGCGGTAATTTTTTACAAACTATTCCTCAGAAACCTTGATGCTTACAGACTCTTCATCTAATGATATGCGATCATGTTGGGACTATATAAAATAACCTCTCTTAGTTTTTTTTATCTCAAAGGTGTTTTCCCGTGGTGATGAGTTTTCGGTTGAGAGAAAAGTTGCCAATTGTAAATGGTTTAAAGTTGTAAAGTGGTGCTACTTTCAAACTAAAACTCGTACAAACAAATAGAATGTTCCAACACTCTTAGATGGGTACATTTATGCTAGGTATGGTCCTCTTTTACACCCAAACATGCTGAATCACTCTGAGCAACATTGGACCGACAATTTCCCTTAAGAGTCCAAAGTGCAAAAATGCAGCAATCTTTGACAACTATTCCTCAGAAACCATGATGCTTACAGAATCTTCATCTAATGATATGAGATCGTGTTGGGACCATTTACAATAACCTCTTAATTTTTTCTATCTCAAAGGTGTTTTCCCGTGGTGATGAGTTCTCAATTGGGAGAAAACTTGCCAATTGCAAATAGTGTAAAGTTGCAAAGTGGTGCAACATTCATACTCGAACTCATACGACCAAATGGACTATTCCAAAACATCCAGATGGGTAATTTTATGCTAGGTATGGTCCTCTTTTGCACCCAAATACACCGAATCACTCTGAGCTGCATTGGACCGACAATTTCCCTTAAAAGTCTAAAGTGCTAAAAGGAAACAATCTTTGATGGACTATTCCTCAGAAACTGTAATGGTTACAAACTCTTTCTTTGATGATATGGGATCAAGTTGGGACCATCTACAATAACCTGTCTCAATTTTTTCTATCTCGAAGGCATTTTCCCATGGTGATGAATTTTCAATTGAGGGAAAAGTTGTCAGATGCAAGCAGTGTAAAGTTGCAAAGTGGTGCAACTTTCATACTCGAACTCATACGACAAAATGCACTATTTTGACACATTTGAATGGGTACGTTTACGCTAGGTATGGTCCTCTTTTGCATGCAAATGAGCTGAATCATTCTGAGCTGCATTGGACTAACGATTTCCCTTAAGAGTCCAAAGTGCTAAAAGACAACAATCTTTGACGGACTATTCCTCGAAAACCATGATGCTTACAGACTTTTTGTCTAATGATATGGGATCGTGTTGGGACCATATACAATAACCTCTCTCATTTTTTTCTATCTCGAAGACGTTTTCCCATCGTGATGAGTTTTCAGTTGAGATAAAAGTTGTCAGATGCAAAGAGTGTAAAGTTGCAAAGTGGTGCAACCTTCATACTCGAACTTGTATGACCAAATAAAATATTTGAACATATCTGAATGGGTATGCTTATGCTAGGTATGGTCCTCTTTTGTACCCAAATACGTTGAATGACTCTGAGCTGCATTGGATCGACCAGTTCCCTTAACAGTCCAAAGTGCTAAAAGGCAGCAATATTTGAAGGACTATTCCAAAGAAACCATGATGCTTACTGACTCTTTGTCTGATGATATGGGATCATGTTGGGACCATCTACAATAACCTCTCTTAATTTTTGTTATCTCAAAGGCATTTTCCCACGGTGATGAGTTTTCAGTTGAGAGAAAAGTTGTCAAATGCAAATGGTGTGAAGTTGCAAATTGGTGCAATTTTCATACTCAAACTCCTACAACTAAATCGACTCTTCCAACACATCCATATGGGTACGTTTCCACTAGTTATGGCCCTCTTTTGTACCCAAATATGTCGAATCACTCCAAGCTACATTGGTTAGACGATTTCCCTTAAGAGTCCAAAGTGTTAAAAGGCAGCAATCTTTGACGGATTATTCCTCGAAAACCGTAATGCTTACAAACTCTTTGTCTAATGATATGGAATCGTGTTGGTACCATCTACAATAATGTCTCTCATTTTTTTTTATCTTGAAAGCCTTTTTCACGTGATGATGAGTTTTGAGTTGAGGGAAAAGTTGTCAAATGCAAACAATGTAAAGTTGCAAAGTGGTCCAACTTTCATACTCAAAATCATACGACCCAACACACTGTTCCAACAGGTCTGAATGGGTACATTTACGCTAGGTATAGTCCTCTTTTGCACCCAAATATGCTGAATCACTCTAAGCTGCATTGGACCGACGATTTCCCTTAGGAGTCCAAAGTGCTAAAACATAGCAATCTTTGACGGACTATTCGTTAGAAACTGTGATTCTTAAAGAATCTTTGTTTGATGATATGGGATTTTATTGAGACCATCTACAATAACCTCTCTAAGTTTTTTCTATCTCGAAGCATTTTTCCTGTGGTGATGAGTTTTTAGTTGAGGGAAAAGTTGTTAGATGCAAGTAGTGTAAAGTTGCAAAGTGGTGCAACTTTTATACTCGAACTCGTATGACCAAACACATTGTTCCAACACATCTAGATGGGTATGTTTATGCTAGGTATGGTCCTTTTTTGCACCCAAATATGCCGAATCACTCTGAGCTGCATTGGACTAACGATTTCCCTTAAGAGTCCAAAGTGCTAAAAGGCAACAATCTTTGACAGACTATTGCTTGGAAACCATGATGTTTATAGAATCTTCTCTGATGATATGGGATCATGTTGGGACCGTCTACAATAACCTCTCTCGGTTTTTTCTATCTCGAAGGCCTTTTTCCCATGGTGAAATGTTTTAAGTTGAAGGAAAAGTTGCTAGATGCAAGTAGTGTAAAGTTGAAAAGTGGTGCAACTCTCATACTCAAACTCATACGACCAAATGCACCATTCCAACACATCTGGATGGGTACATTTACACTAGGTATGGTCCTCTTTTGCACCCAAATACGCTGAATCACTCTCAGTTAAATTGGACTGACAATTTCCCTTGAGAGTCTAAAATGCTAAAAGGAAACAATCTTTGACGAAATATTCCTCGGAAACTATGATGCTTATAGACTCTTCATCAGATGATATTGGATTGTGTTGGGACTATCTACAATAAAGTCTCTCGGTTTTTGCTATCTCAAAGGCATTTTCCCGTGGTGATGAGTTTTCAATTGAGATAAAAGTTGTTAGATGCAAACAGTGTAAAGTTGCAAACAAGTCCAACTTTCATACTCGAACTCGTACGACCAAACGGACTGTTTCAACACATCTGGATGGGTATGTTTACACTAGTTATGGTCCACTTTTGTACCCAAATACGCCAAATCAATCTGAGCTGCATTGGACTGGCCATTTCTTTTAAGAGTCCAAAGTGCTAAAAGATAGCAATCTTTGACAGACTATTCTTTGAAACTCATACGATTGATCATGCTAGAACCATCTACAATAACCTCTCTCGATTTTTTCTATCTCGAAGGCCTTTTTCCTATGGTAATGAGTTTTCAGTTGAGGGAAAAGTTGTCAGATGCAAGCAGTGTAAAGTTGCGAAGTGGTGCAACTTTCATACTTGAACTCGTATAACCAAACACACTATTCCAACATGTCCGGATGGGTACATTTATGCTAGGTATGGTCCTCTTTTGCACCCAAATACACCGAATCACTCTGAGTTGCATTGGACTGACAATTTCCCTTAAGAGTCCAAAGTGCTAAAAGGCAACAATCTTTGACGGACTATTCCTCAAAAATCGTGATGCTTACAGACTCTTCATCTGATGATATGGGATCATGTTGGAACCATCTACAATAACCTCACTCAGTTTTTACTATCTCAAAGGCATTTTCCCGTGGTGATGGGTTTCAGTTGAGAGAAAAGTTGACAAATGCAAATGGTGTAAAGTTTCAAAGTGGTGCAACTTTCATATTCGAACTCGTATGAAAAAATGGACTATTCCAACACATCAGTATGGGTATTTTTACGTTAGGTATGGTCCTCTTTTGCACCCAAATATGCCGAATTACTCCGAGCTGCATTGGACCGACGATTTCCTTAAGAGTCCAAAGTGCTAAAATGCAGCAATTTTTGATGGACTATTCCTCGGAAACCGTGATACTTATAGAATCTTTGTCTAATCATATGGGATTTTTTTGAAACCATCTACAATAACCTCTCTTGGTTTTTTCTATCTCGAAGGTGTTTTCCTGTGCTGATGAGTTTTCAGTTGAGGTAAAAGTTGCCAGATGCAAGTAGTGTAGAGTTGCAAAGTGTTGCAACATTAATACTCGAACTCATATGACCAAATGCATTATTCCAACACATCTAGATGGGTATTTTTATGCTAGGTATGGTCCTCTTTTGCACCCAAATATGTCGAATCACTCTGAGTTGCATTGGATTGACGATTTCCCTTAAGAGTCCAAAGTGCTAAAAGACAACCATCTTTGATGGACTATTCCTCATAAACCATGATGCTTACAGAATCTTCATCTGATGATATGAGACCATGTTGGGACCATATACAATAACCTCTCTCGGGTTTTTCTATCTCAAAGGCGTTTTCCCGTGTTGATGAGTTTTCAATTGAGAGAAAAGTTGTCAGATGCAAGTAGTGTAAAGTTGCAAAGTGGTGCAACATTCATACTCGAACTCGTATGACCAAAAATATTGTTTCAACACATCTGGGTGGGTATGTTTATGCTAGGTATGGTCCTCTTTTTCACGCAAATACATTGAATCACTTTGAGCTGCATTGGACCGACGATTTCCCTTAAAAGTCCAAAGTGCTAAAAGGTAGCAATCTTCGACGAACTATTCCTTGGAAACCATGATGCTTAAAGAATCTTCATCTAATGATATTGGATTATGTTGGGACTATCTACAATAAACTCTCTTAGTTTTTTCTATCTCGAAGGTATTTTCTTATGGTGATGAGTTTTCAGTTGAGAAAAAAATTGTCAGATGCAAGCAGTGTAAAGTTGTAAAGTGGTGCAACTTTCATACTAGAACTCGTACAACCAAATAGACTATTCCAACACTTCCATATGGGTACATTTATGCTATGTATGGTCCTCTTTTGCACCCAAATAAATCAAATCACTCTGAGCTGCATTGGATCGACGATCTCCCTTAAAAGTCCAAAGTGCTAAAAGGCAACAATCTTTGATGGACTATTCCTCGGAAACTATGATGCTTACAGACTCTTCTTCTGATGATATGGGATCATGTTGGGAACATCTACAATAACCTCTCTGGGTTTTTTCTATCTCGAAGGCCTTTTTCCTGTGGTGAAGTGTTTTCAGTTGAGGGAAAAGTTGCTAGATGCAAGCAGTGTAAAGTTTCAAAGTGGTCCAACTTTTATACTCAAACTCGTACAACCAAGTGGACTATTGCAACATATTTGGATGGGTACATTTCCGCTAGGTATGGTCCTCATTTGCACCCAAATATGTTGAATCGCTACATTGGTCCGACGATTTCCCTTAAGAGTCCAAAGTCCTAAAAGACAACAATCTTTGACAGACTATTTCCTCAGAAACTGCAATGCTTATAGACTCTTTGTCTGATGATATGGGATTGCGTTGGGACCATCTACAATAACTTCTCTCGGTTTTTTCTATCTCAAAGGCGTTTTCCCATGGTGATGAGTTTTCTGTTGACATAAAAGTTGTCAGATACAAGCAGTGTCAAATTGCAAAGTGGTGCAGCTTTCATACTCAAACTCAAATGACCAAACGGACTGTTCCAACATGTCTGGATGGGTACATTTACACTAGGTGTGGTCCATTTTTGCACCCAAATAAGCTGAATGACTCCGAGCTGCATTGGACCGATGATTTCCCTTAAGAGTCCAAAGTGTTAAAACGTAGCAATCTTTGATGAACTATTCCTCAGAAACCATGATGCTTACTAACTCTTCGTCTGATGATATGGGATCGTGTTGGGACCAAATACAATAACCTCTCTCATTTTTTTCTATCTCAAAGGTGTTTTTCCACGGTAATGAGTTTTCAGTTGAGAGAAAAGTTGTCAAATGCAAATGGTATGAAGTTGCAAAGTGGTGCAACTTTCATACTCAAACTCATATGACCAAATGGATTGTTCCAACACGTCTAGATGTGTACGTTTCTACTAGGTATGGTACTTTTTTGCACCCAAATATGCCGAATCACTCCAGGCTACATTGGACCGACGATTTCCCTTAAGAGTCCAAAGTGTTGAAAGGTAGCAATCTTTGATGGACTATTCCTTGGAAACCGTAATGCTTACCAAATTTTTGTTTGATGATATGGGATCATTTTGCGACCATCTACAATAACCTCTCTCAATTTTTACCTTGATAATAAGTTTTTAGTTGAGGGAAAAGTTGCCAGATGCAAGCAGAGTAAAGTTGCAAAGTGGTGCAACTTTCATACTTGAACTCGTACAACCAAATTCACTATTCCAACATGTATGGATGGGTACATTTATGCTAGGAATGGTCCTCTTTTTCACCCAAATACGTCGAATCACTCTTAGCTGCATTGGACTGATGATTTCCCTTAAGAGTCCAAAGTGCTAAAAGGCAGCAATCTTTGAAGGACTATTCCTCAGAAATCATGATGCTTACAGACTCTTCATTTGATTATATGGGATCATGTTGGACCATCTACAATAAATTCTTTTAGTTTTCTCTATCTCAAAGGTGTTTTTTCCCGTGGTGATGAGTTTTCAGTTGAGAAAAAAGTAGTCAAATGCAAATGGTGTAAAGTTTCAAAGTGCTACAACTTTCATACTTGAACTCGTACAACAAAACGGACTATTCCAACATGTCCATATGGGTATGTTTATGCTAGGTATGGTCCTCTTTTCCACCTAAATATGCCAAATTACTCCAAGTTGCATTGGACCGACGATTTCCCTTAAGAGTCCAAAGTGCTAAAATGTAGCAATTTTTGACAGACTATTTTTTAGAAACCGTAATACTTATAGAATCTTTTTCTAATGATATGGGATCGTGTTGGGACCATCTACAATAACCTCTCTCATTTTTTTCTATCTCGAAGGCGTTTTCCTATGGTGATGAGTTTTCAATTGAGGTAAAACTTGCCAGATGCAAGCAGTGTAAAGTTGCAAAGTGGTGCAACTTTCATACTCAAACTCATATGATCAAACACATTGTTCCAACATGTCTAGATGGGTACGTTTATGCTAGGTATGGTCCTCTTTTGCACCTGAATATGTCGAATCACTCTGAGTTGCATTGGACTGATGAATTTCCTTAAGAGTCCAAAGTGCTAAAAGGAAACCATCTTTGACGGACTATTCCTCAAAAACCATGATGCTTACAGAATCTTCGTTTGATGATATGGGATCGTGTTGGGACCATATACAATAACCTCTCTAGGGTTTTGCTATCTCAAAGGCATTTTCCCGTGCTGATGAGATTTCAGTTGAGAGAAAACTTGTCAGATGCAAGTAGTGTAAAGTTGCAAAATGGTGCAACATTCATACTCGAACTCGTATGAAAAAAATATTGTTTCAACACGTCTGGATGCATACATTTACGCTATGTATGGACCTCTTTTGCATCTAAATGGTGTAAAGTTTGAAAGTGGTGCAACTGTCATACTCGAACTCGTACAAAAAAATGGACTATTCCAACACATTCGTATGAGTATGTTTATGCTAGGTATGGTCCTTTTTTGCACCCAAATATGCTGAATTACTCTGAGCTGCATTGGACCGACGATTTCCCTTAAGAGTCCAAAGTGCTAAAATGCAGCAATTTTTATCGGACTATTCCTCAGAAACCATGATACTTACAAAATATTTGTCTGATGATATGGGATTGTGCTGGGACCATCTACAATAACCTCTCTCAATTTTTTCTATCTCGAAGGTGTTTTCCTGTGATAATGAGTTTTTTGTTGAGGTAAAAGTTGCCAGATGCAAGCAGTGTAAAGCTGCAAAGTGGTGCAAATTTCATACTCAAACCCATATGACAAAATGCATTGTTCCAACATGTCTAGATGGGTACATTTATGCTAGGTATGGTCCTCTTTTGCACCCAAATATGTCGAATCACTCTGAGCTGCATCGGATTGACGATTTCCCTTAGGAGTCCAAAGTGCTAAAAGACAACCATCTTTGATGGACTATTCCTCGGAAACCATGATCCTTACAGAATCTGCGTCTAATGATATGGGATCATGTTGGGACCATATACAATAACCTCTCTTAGGTTTTCCTATCTCAAAGGCATTTTTCTGTGCTGATGAATTTTCAATTGAGAGAAAAGTTGTCAAATGCAAGTAGTGTAAAGTTACAAAGTGGTGCAACATTCATACTCAAACTCATACGACCAAAAAGACTATTTCAACACGTCTAGATGGGTATGTTTATGCTAGGTATGGTCCTCTTTTGCACCCAAATATGTCGAATCACTCTGAGCTGTATTGGACCGCGATTTCCCTTAAGAGGCAAAAGTGCTAAATGGTAGCAATCTTTGACGGACTATTCCTCAGAAACCATGATGCTTAAAGACTCTTCATCTGATGATATGGAATCATGTTGGGACCATCTACAATAACCTCTCTCGGTTTTTTCTATCTGGAAGGCATTTTCCCGTGGTGATGAGTTTTCAGTTGAGAAAAAAGTTTTTAGATGCAAGCAGTGTAAAGTTGCAAAGTGTTGCAACTTTCATACTATAACTTGTACGACCAAACAAACTGTTCCAACACATTCGGATGGGTACACTTATGCTAGGTATGGTCCTCTTTTGCACCTAAAGAAGCTGTATCACTCTAAGCTGCATTGGATCGACGATCTCCCTTAATAGTCCAAAGTGTTTAAAGGCAACAATCTTTGACGGACTATTCTTTGGAAACCTTGATGTTTAAAAACTCTTCCTTTGATGATATGGGATCATATTGGGACCATCTACAATAACCTCTCTCAGTTTTTTCTATCTTAAACGCCTTTTTCTCATGGTGAAGCATTTTCAGTTGAGGGAAAAGTTGCAAAGTGATGCAAGCAGTGTAAAGTTGCAAAGTGGTGCAACTTTCATACTCGAACTTGGATGACCAAATACACTATTCCAACATGTCTGGATGGGTATGTGTACACTAGGTATGGTCCTCTTTAGCACCCAAATATGCTGAATCACTCTGAGTTGCATTGGACTGACGATTTGTCTTAAGAGTCCAAAGTGTTAAAAGACAATATTATTTGACGGACTATTCCTCAAAAGCCATAATGCTTATAGACTCTTCATCTAATGATATGGGATCGTGTTGGGACCATCTACAATAACCTCTCTTGGTTTTTGCTATCTTGAAGGTGTTTTCCCATGGTGATCAGTTTTCAGTTGAGAGAAAAGTTGTCAAATGCAAGCAGTGTAAAGTTGCAAAGTGGTGCAACTTTCAAACTCAAACTCGTATGATCAAACAGACTATTGCAACACATCCAAATGGGTACGTTTATGCTAGATATAGTCCTCCTTTGCACCCAAATACGCCGAATCACTCTTAGCTACATTGGATCACCGATTTCCATTAAGAGTCCAAAGTGCTAAAAGGCAATAATCTTTGATGAACTATTCCTAGGAATTCATGATGCTTATAGACTCTTGATATGATCATATGGGATCTTGCTAGGACCATCTACAATAACCTCTCTCGGTGTTTTCTATCTCAAAGGTGTTTTTCTGTGGTGATGAGTTTTCAATTGAGAGAAAAGTCTCATAATGCAAATGATGTAAAGTTGCAAAGTGGTGCAACTTTCATACTCGAACTCGTACGACCAAACATACTATTCCAACACATCTGGATGGGTACTTTTATGCTAGATATGGTTTTTTTTTACAGCCAAATACGCCGAATCACTACAAGATGCATTGGACCGACGATTTCCCTTAAGAGTCCAAAGTGTTAAAAGACAACAATCTTTGTCGGACTATTCCACAGAAACCATGATACTTATAGATTCTTTGTATGATGATATGGGATCATATTGGAACCATCTAGAATAACCTCTCTCGGTTTTTTCTATCTCTAAGGCCTTTTTCCCATGGTGAAGCATTTTTAGTTGAGGGAAAAGTTGCTAGATGCAAGCAGTGTAAAGTTGCAAAGTGGTGCAAATTTCATACTCAAACTCGTACGACCAAATGCACCATTGCAACATGTTCAGATGGGTACATTTATGCTAGGTATGGTCCTCTTTTGCACCCAAATACACTGAATCACTCTGAGCTGAATTGGACTGACGATTTCCCTTGAGAGTCCAAAATGCTAAAAGGCAACAATCTTTGATGAAATATTCCTTGGAAACCATGATTCTTATAGACTCATCGTCTAATGATATTGGATCGTGTTGGGACTATCTATAATAACCACTCTCGGTTTCTGCTATATTGAAGGCGTTTTCCCATGGTGATGAGTTTTCGATTGAGATAAAAGTTGTCAGATGCAAACAGTGTAAAGTTGCAAACTAGTCCAACTTTCATACTCGAACTCATATGACCAAATGGACTGTTTCAACACATTCGGATGGGTATGTTCCTCATTTTCACCGAAATACACCGAATCAATCCGAGCTGCATTGGACTGGCCATTTCCCTTAAGATTCCAAAGTGCTAAAAGATAGCAATTTTTTACGGACTATTCCTTGCAAACTGTGATGCTTACATACTTTTTTTTCTAATGATATGGGATCATGTTGGGGCCATCTACAATAACCTCTCTCAGTTTATTCTATCTCAAAGGTGTTCTCCCGTGGTGATGAGTTTTCAGTTGAGAGAAAAGTTGCCAATTGCAAATGGTGTAAACTTGCAAAGTGGTGTCACTTTCATACTCGAACTTGTACAACCAAATAGACTATTCCAACACATCTAGATGGGTACGTTTATGTAGGTATGGTCCTCATTTGCACACAAATACGTCGAATCACTCTGACCTACATTGAACCGACGATTTCCCTTAAGAATCCAAAGTGCTAAAAGGCAGCAATCTTTGACAGACTATTCCTCAGAAACCGTGATGTTTACTGACTCTTCGTCTTATGATATGGGATAGTGTTGGGACCATCTACAATAACCTCTCTCATTTTTTTCTATCTCGAAGGCATTTTATTATGATGATGAGTTTTCAGTTGAGGGAAAAGTTTGCAGATGCAAGCAGTGTAAAGTTGCAAAGTGGTTTAACTTTCATACTCGAACTCGTATGACCAAATGAATTATTCCAACATGTCTAGATGAGTTCCTTTATGCTACGCATGGTCCTCTTTTGCACCCAAATATGCCGAATCACTCTGAGCTGCATTGGACTGATGATTTCCCTTTAGAGTCCAAAGTGCTAAAAGGCAACAATATTTGATGGATTATTCCTCGGAAACTATGATGCTTATAGACTCTTTTTCTAATGATAAGGGATCATGTTAGGACCATCTACAATAACCTCTCTAGGTTTTTTCTATCTCAAAGGCGTTTTCCTGTGGTGATGAGTTTTTAGTTGAGATAAAAGTTGTCAGATCCACGCATTATAAAGTTGGAAAGTGGTGCAACTTTCTTACTCAAACTCATATGACCAAACGGATTGTTCCAACACATTTGGATGGGTATGTTTCTACTAGGTATGGTCCTCTTTTTCACCCAAAAATGCCGAATCACTCCGAGCTACATTGGTTTGACGATTTCCCTTAAGAGTCCAAAGTCCTAGAAGGCAGCAATCTTTGACAGACTATTTTCCTTGGAAATTGTAATGGTTACATACTCTTTGTCTAATGATATGGGATCATGTTGGGACCATCTACAATAACCTCTCTCGGTTTTCTCTATATCGAAGGCATTTTCCCATGGTGATGAGTTTTGTGTTGAGATAAAAGTTGTCAGATGCAAGTAGTGTCAAATTGCAAAGTGGTGTAACTTTCATACTCAAACTCGAATGAAAAAATGGACTGTTCCAACACGTCTGGATGGGTACGTTTACATTAGGTATGGTCCTCTTTTGTACCCAAATAAATCGAATCACTTTGATCTGCATTGGACCGACGATTTCCCTTAAGAGTCCAAAGTGCTAAAAAATAACAATCTTTGATGGACTATTCCTTAGAAATCATGATGCTTACAGTCTCTTCATCTAATAATATGGGATCATGTTGGGAGCATCTACAATAACCTCTCTCGATTTTTGCTAACTCAAAGGCATTTTCTTGTGGTGATGAGTTTATAGTTCAGAGAAAAGTTATCAAATGCAAATGGTGTAAAGTTTCAAAGTGGTGCAACTTTCATATTCGAACTCATGTGACAAAATGGACTATTCCAACATGTCTGTATGGGTATGTTTACACTAGGTATGGTCATCTTTTGCACCCAAATACATCGAATTACTCCGAGCTGCATTGGACCGACGATTTCCCTTAAGAGTCAAAGTGCTAAAATGCAGCAATTTTTTATGGACTATTCCTCAAAAATCGTGATACTTACAAAATCTTTGTCTGATGATATGGGATCATTTTGGGACCATCTACAATAACCTCTCTTATTTTTTTCTATCTCTAAGGCGTTTTCATGTGGTGATGAGTTTTTAGTTGAGGTAAAAGTTTTCAGATGCAAGCAATGTAAAGTATCAAAGTGGTGCAACTTTCATACTCGAACACATATGACCAAACACATTATTTCAACATGTTTAGATGGGTACATTTATGCTAGGTATGGTCCTCTTTTGCATCCAAATATGTCGAATCACTCTGAGCTGCATTGGACTGACGATTTCCCTTAAGAGTCCAAAGTGCTAAAAAGCAACCATCTTTGACAGACTATTCCTCGAAAACCATGATGCGTACAAAATCTTCATCTGAGGATATGGGATCGTGTTGGGACCATATACAATAACCTCTCTCAGGTTTTGCTATTTCAAAGGAATTTTCCCATGCTGATGAATTTTTAGTTGAAAGAAAAGTTGCAAAGTGGTGCAACATTCATACTCAAAATCGTACGACCAAAAATATAGTTTCAACACATCTAGATGGGTACATTTATGCTAGGTATGGTCTTCTTTTGCACCCAAATATGTCAAATCACTCTAAGCTCCATTAGACCGATGATTTCCCTTAAGAGTCCAAAGTGCTAAAAAATAGCAATCTTTCACGGACTATTCCTCAAAAACCGTGATGCTTAAAGACTCTTCGTCTGATGATACGGGATCATATTGGGACCATTTACAATAACCTATCTCGGTTTTTTCTATCTTGAAGGAATTTTTCCATGGTGATGAGTTTTCAATTGAGAAAAAAGTTGTCAGATGCAAGCAGTGTAAAGTTGTAAAGTGGTGCAACTTTAATACTAGAACTCGTACAAGCAAACGAACTTTTCCAACACGTCCGGATGGGTAGGTTTATGCTAGGTATGGTCCTCTTTTGCACCCAAATACGCCGAATCACTCTAAGCTGCATTGGATCGACGATCTCCCTTAAGAGTAAAAAGTGCTAAAAGGCATCAATCTTTGATGGACTATTCCTCAGAAATCGTGATACTTACAGATTCTTCATCTGATAATATGGGATCGTATTGGGACCATATACAATAACCTCTCTTAGTTTTTGCTAACTCAAAGGTGTTTTCCCATGCTGATGAGTTTTTAGTTTAGAGAAAAGTTGTCAAATGCAAATGGTGTAAAGTTTCAAAGTGGTCCAACTTTCATATTCGAACTTGTACGACAAAATGGACTATTCCAACACATTTTTATAGGTATTTTTACACTAGGTATGGTACTCTTTTTCACCCAAATACGCCGAATTACTCTGAGCTACATTGGATCGACGATTTCCCTTAAGAGTCGAAAGTGCTAAAATGCAGCAATTTTTGACGGACTATTCCTCAGAAACTATGATACTTACAGAATATTTGTCTAATGATATGGGATCATTTTGGGACCATCTACAATAATCTCTCTCGGTTATTTCTATCTCGAAGGCATTTTCCTGTGGTGATGAGTTTTTAGTTGAGGTAAAAGTTGTCAGATGCAAGCAGTGTAAAGTTGCAAAGTGGTGCAACTTTCATACTCGAACTCATATGACCAAATGCATTATTCCAACACATCTAGATGGGTATGTTTATGCTAGGTATGGTCCTCTTTTGCACCCAAATATGTCGAATCACTCTGAGTTGCATTGGATTGACGATTTCCCTTAAGAGTCCAAAGTGCTAAAAGGCAACCATCTTTGATGGACTATTCCTCGGAAACCATGATGCTTACAGAATCTTCATCTGATAATATGGGATCGTGTTGGGACCATATACAATAACCTCTCTCAGGTTTTGCTATCTAAAAGGTATTTTTCTGTGCTGATGAGTTTTTAGCTGAGAGAAAAGTTGCTAGATGCAAGTAGCGTAAAGTTGCAAAGTGGTGTAACATTCATACTCAAACTCATACGACCAAAAAGACTATTTCAACACATCTAGATGGGTACGTTTATGCTAGGTATGGTCCTCTTTTGCACCCAAATACATCGAATCACTGTAAGCTCCATTGGACCGACGATTTCCCTTAACAGTCCAAAGTGCTAAAAAGCAACAATCTTTGACGGACTATTCCTTGAAAACCGTGATGCTTACAGACTCTTCGTCTGATGATATCAGATCATGTTGGGACCATCTACAATAGACTCTTAGTTTTTTCTAGCTCGAAGGCATTTTTTTATGGTGATGAGTTTTCAGTTGAGGGAATAGTTGCTAGATGCAAGCAGTGTAAAGTTGCAAAGTGGTGCAACTTTCATAATCGAACTCGTACGACCAAATGTACTATTCCAACACGTCTGGATGGGTATGTTTATGGTCGGTGTGGTCTTGTTTTGCACCCAAATACGTTGAATCACTATGAGCTACATTGGACTGATGATTTTGATTAAGAGTGCAAAGTGCTAAAAGACAATAATATTTGACGGACTATTCCTCAGAAACCATGATGTTTAAAGACTCTTTGTTTGATGATATGGGATCATGTTGGGACCATCTACAATAACCTCTCTCGGTTTTTTCTATCTCGAAGGCATTTTCCCGTGGTGATGAGTTTTTAGTTGAGAAAAAAGTTGTCAGATGCAAGTAGTGTAAATTTCCAAAGTGGTGCAACTTTCATATTGAAACTCATACGACCAAACAGACTATTCCAACACTTCTGGATGGGTACTTTTATGCTAGGTGTGGTCCTCTTTTGCACCCAAATAAGCCGAATCACTCTGAGCTGCATTGGATTGACGATCTCCCTTAAGAGTCCAAAGTGCTAAAAGACAACAATCTTTGATAGACTATTCCTCAGAAACCATGATGCTTACAGACTCTTCATCTAATGATATGGTATCATGTTGGGGCCATCTACAATAACCTTTCTCCGTTTTTTCTATCTCGAAGGCATTTTTCCGTGGTGATGAGTTTTCAGTTGAGGGAACAGTTGCTAGATGCAAGTAGTGTAAAGTTGAAAAGTGGTGCAACTTTCATACTCAAACTTGTACGACTAAATGCACTATTCCAGCACATCTGGATGGGTACGTCTACACTAGGTATGGTCCTCTTTTGAACCCAAATACGCTGAATCACTCTGAGCTGCATTGGACTGACGATTTCCCTTAAGAGTCCAAAGTGCTAAAAGATAATAATATTTAACAGACTATTCCTCGAAAACCATAATGCTTATAGACTCTTCGTCTGATTATATGGGATTATGTTGGGACCATCTACAGTAACCTCTTTCATTTTTTGCTATCTCGAAGGTGTTTTCCCGTGGTGATGAGTTTTCAGTTGAGAGAAAAGTTGTCAGATGCAAGTAGTGTAAAGTTGCAAAGTGGTGCAACTTTCATACTCGAACTCGTACGATCAAACAAACTATTCCAACACATTCGGATGGGTACATTTATACTAGGTATGGTCCTCCTTTGCACCCAAATACGCCGAATCACTCTTAGCTGCATTGGACCAGCGATTTCCATTAAAATTCCAAAGTGCTAAAAGGCAGCAATCTTTGACGAACTATTCCTAGGAAACTATGATGCTTATAGACTCTTGATTTGATCATATGGGATCTTGCTAGGACCATCTACAATAACCTCTCTCGGTGTTGTCTATCTCAAAGGAATTTTCCCGTGGTGATGAGTTTTCAGTTGAGAGAAAAGTCTCCAAATGCAAATGGTGTAAAGCTACAAAGTGGTGCAGCTTTCATACTCGAATTCGTACGACCAAACATACTATTCCAACACATCTAGATGGGTATTTTTATGCTAGGTATGGTCTTCTTTTGCACCCAAATACGCCGAATCACTCCGAGCTACATTGGACTGACGATTTCCCTTAAGAGTCCAAAGTGTTAAAAGGCAAAAATATTTGACGGACTATTCCATGAAAACCGTGATGCTTACAGATTATTCGTCTGATGATATGGGATTGTGTTGGAACCATCTACAATAACCTCTCTCTATTTTTTCTATCTCGAAGGCTTTTTTCCCGTGGTGAAGCATTTTCAGTTGAGGGAAAAGTTGCTAGATGCAAGTAGTGTAAAGTTGCAAAGTGGTGCAACTTTCATACTCAAACTCGTACAACTAAATGCACCATTCCAACACATCCGGATGGGTACATTTATGCTAGGTATGGTCCTCTTTTGCACCCAAATACGTTGAATCACTCTAAGCTGAATTAGACTGACGATTTCTCTTGAGACTCCAAAATGCTAAAAGGCAACAATCTTTTACAGAATATTTCTCAGAAACCATGATGCTTATAAACTTGTCATCTAATGATATTGGATTGCATTGGGACTATCTACAATAACCTCTCTCATTTTTTGCTATATCGAAGGCGTTTTCCCATGGTGATGAGTTTTCAATTGAGATAAAAGTTGTTAGGTGCAAAGACTGTAAAGTTGCAAAGTGGTCCAACTTTCATACTCGAACTCGTATGACCAACCAAATTTTTCAACACATTTGGATGGGTATGTTTATGCTAGGTATGTTCCTCTTTTGCACCCAAATACGCCAAATCTATCTGAGTTGCATTGGACCAGCCATTTCCCTTAAGGGTCCAAAGTGCTAAAAGATAGCAATCTTTGATGAACTATTCCTCGCAAACCATGATGCTTACATAATTTTCATCTGATGATATGGGATCATGTTGGGATCATCTAGAATAACCTCTCTTGATTTATTCTATCTCAAAGGTGTTTTCCCGTGGTGATGAGTTTTCAGTTGAGAGAAAAGTTGCAAAGTGGTACAACTTTCATACTCGAACTCGTATGACCAAACAGACTATTCCAACACATGTAGATGGGTAATTTTATGCTAGGTATGGTCCTCATTTGCACCCAAATATGCCGAATCACTCTTACCTGCATTGGACCAATGATTTCCCTTAAGAGTCCAAAGTGCTAAAAAGCAACAATCTTTGACAGACTATTCCTCAAAAACCACGATACTTACTGACTCTTCATCTAATGATATGGGATGGTGTTGGGACCATCTACAATAACCTCTCTTAGTTTTTTCTATCTCGAAGGATTTTTATTGTGGTGATGAGTTTTTAGTTGAGGAAAAAGTTGTCAGATGCAAGCAGTGTAAAATTGCAAAGTGGTGCAACTTTCATACTCAAACTTGTATGACCAAATGCATTGTTCTAGCACATTTGAATGAGTAAATTTATGCTATGTATGGTCCTCTTTTGCACCCAAATATGCCGAATCACTCTGAGCTACATTGGACTGACGATTTCCCTTTAGAGTCCAAAGTGCTAAAAGACAACAATATTTGATGAACTATTCCTCAGAAACCATGATACTTAAAAACTCTTCATCTGATGATATGATCATGTTGGGACCATCTATAATAACCTCTCTCGATTTTTTATATTTCGAAGGCGTTTTCCCGTGGTGATGAGTTTTCAGTTGAGGGAAAAGTTGTAAGATGCAAGCAGTGTAAAGTTACAAAGTGGTGCAACTTTCATAATCAAACTCGTACAACCAAACAAACTATTTCAACACGTCTAGATGGGTACGTTTATGCTAGGTATGGTCCTCTTTTGCACCCAAATATGCTGAATCACTCCAAGCTGCATTGGACTGGCAATTTCCCTTAAGAGTCCAGAGTGCTAAAAGGCAGCAATCTTTGACGGACTATTCCTAGGAAATCGTGATACTTATAGAATCTTCATCTAATGATATGGGATCATATTGGGACCATCTAAAATAACCTCTCTCATTTTTTTCTATTCCAAAGGCATTTTTTCGTGGTGATGAGTTTTCAGTTGAGAGAAAAGTTGTCAAATGCAAATGTTGTAAAGTTGCAAAGTGTTGCAGTTTTCATACTCGAACTCGTACAACCAAATGGACTATTCCAACACATCTGGATGGGTACTTTTATTGTAGGTATTGTCCTCTTTTGCACCCAAATACGTTGAATCACTCTGAGCTGCATTGGACCGATGATTTCCTTTAAGAGTCCAAAGTGCTAAAATGCAGTAATCTTTGACGAAATATTCTGTAGAAATCTTGATGCTTATAGACTCTTCGTCTGATGATATGGGATTGTGTTGGGACCATATACAATAACCTCTCTCTATTTTTTCTATCTCAAAGGCGTTTTTCCATGGTGATGCGTTTTCAGTTGAGGGAAAAGTTGCTAGATGCAAACAGTGTAAAGTAGCAAAGTGGTGCAACTTTCATACTCGAACTCATATGACCAAACGCACTGTTCCAACACATCTGAATGGGTATGTTTATGCTAGGAATGGTCCTCTTTTGCACTCAAATACATTGTATCACGTTGAGCTACATTGGATTGACGATTTCCCTTGAGAGTCCAAAGTGCTAAAAGGCAACAATCTTTGATGAACTATTCTTCGAAAACCATGATGCTTACAGACTCTTTTTCTTATGATATGGGATCGTGTTGGGACCATCTACAATAACCTCTCTTGGTTTTTTCTATCTTGAAATTTTTTTCTTGTGGTGATGAGTTTTCAGTTGAGAGAAAAGTTGCTAAATGCAAACGGTGTAAAATTGCAAAGTGGTGCAACTTTCATTCTCAAACTCATACGACCAAATGCATTGCTCCAAAATGTATGCATGGGTATGTTTATGCTATTTATGGTCCTCTTTTGCACCCAAATACGCTGAATCACTTTGAGCTGCATTAGACCAACGATTTCCCTTAAGATTCCATAGTGTTAATGTCAATGAAATGTGGGGGCATAAATATTTAAGGTTGGATCAAGATTCTACAAGTCATAGCTCTTGCATCAGAAAAATATTACCCAATCAACTTGAATCGATTACATGAGAAATGAATCTCACATGAACTTTTTACATTTATGTTTTTCAAAAAAGTGGCAAGCCATCGTAATTTGTTATATATAAATAGGATATATTACAAAATCTGGTTCAAATGAGCATACCGACAAGAAAGAACCAAGAAGAAAACCTTTGGTTGTAGCTTGATTAAGTACAAAAATATTTTTATATTTTAAACATACCCTTTTTCACAATGCCAGACATTTGACCCGTATTTCAAAAAATATCACTGGATATAGATTATGCCTATACACAGTTATGACCCTTTTACATTGTTTCACATTTCAAAATTTGCCTATTTCAGGCATTTAGGGCACAATCTTCCACAAGAGTAGTATGTTGGCGTTTTGGAGTGACAAGCACCTGTACAAACCATCAAAGTAGAAGTTAAACTACATACAATAGAGAATATTCTGAGAATAACCAATCTATATTATTATAATTTTTCACATACCTCTCCAAAAGGATCAGAGCTCCCTATTATTGCAACAGGTCCACGGTCAATCATGCCAGGAATATCACAAAATTTGTCAAATGATAAATCTATACTGTCACAACAAAAAAGATGCTTAGACTAAAAAATATATATTAATCTAAACTAATTGAATGATAATGAATTGGTAATGCAAACTATAAAATATGCTTTGAATAACCAATTTATATTATTGTAATTTGTCGCATACCTCTTTGAAAGGATCAAAGCTATCTATTGTTGCAGCAGGTCCATGATCAATTGTGCCAGGAATATCGCAAATATTTTCAAATGATAAATCTATATTGTAACAACAAAAAAGATGCTTAAGAATTTTATCTTCCATTCTTGCATATGCTATTCAACTATTCCTGAAGGGTCATCTCTTTGCTTAAGAGTATCCAATATTGCTTCATGATCAGCATTACTAAGTGTCCATAGTTGTTTTTTCTTTGGTTTGGCATGATGCTTCAACAACTTCACATTTGTTGCTATAACAAGGTGTGAATACATGAAAATGGTTTTGTGTTTCTCATAGTCTTCAAATGCAAGTATACCATTCTTGCTAATCATGTATATTCGCAATCAAGTTTCAGCAACCACAACTAAACCTATAGGATACACGAATCCATCATCCTCTTTCATCGATTGTGTTATCTTGTACTTTACCCACACACATCAAGCCAACCAATATTTTGATCTCTCTTCATTCCCCTACGGTGCAACAACTGCAAAAACATGTCCTAGATCTAGTAGATTTGAAAGTCGGTTGTAATCAAGTGAACTTTCCATTGTGTAATTTGTCATGGATATAGTTTGAGATAAAGGAGTTAGATACTGTGGAACCCATGTATCCACCCACTCACTTGACTCGCATTGATCCCACTTGTACTGAATACAACTCTGACAAAAATAAGCCAACTATCATGTCCAAATGGTCCATGTGCTTGCATCTGAGCTTCGAAATGAATGCATCTTTGAAGAATCTTTGATTGTATGACAATCCAATCTTCCTCCCACTGTACCCTCCTCAACCAACCAAAAAAATATGTGCATTGTTGAATCAAATATCCCTCCTTGTGACAATGCTGAACTACACCAATCAACAATAGAACGTGCATCACTGAATTTTTCTCATGAAATCTTCAATTGCTCCTTAGCTAGATCTCTTTTTACACATGCACCTACTCCATCATGCTCCCCTTTCCCATTCCCAGCTTCAAAAAAACTCCAAATATTAGGTACACCCCTTTCTACATGCATTCTACTCAACCAATAAAACATAAGAGCATTCTTGAATTGACCTATGCAGTTATCTGACCAAATTAGATGTCAACCCAGTGCTATATCATGCTCCTACAAGAACTCAAAAAAAATATCGAAGCAATGTTGGACATACTCGGATGAGTGAGATCTATCATCACTCATATAAAAATGATACACTGATTATCTTTTGATCCTCTTTTGTACTATCAGGTGCATTTTTAAATGTTATGTTGCCAAAAATAGCAATATGAATGGAATTGTAATACTGATATTGTACCTCATTTTGTGGTTGCAATGTGTAGTTTTCAGCAAAATTGACAACTGATATAATAGTGCCAATTGGAAAAGAGTCCTTACATATCCTGAATTGTTGATCCAACCACTGAGACCTATGACTATTCCTTGCATATTTGTAGAAAAGATTGACCTTAAAATCTGAAATAAAATCAACACTGCATTCTTTTGTAACCAACTCGCATCTAGAACCTTCACCTCCACTCTCCAAAGTATATTTGACTATCTCATATCTCTTTTTCTCAACAATATTCTTTCCAAATTCATGTTCCGAACCCTCATGAAAACACTGAACAAACTTTGACAATCCACCACATTGTGAGCACTTCGCATTTAAACAATCATTTCTATAGAAAAAGGAACCATCATCCCTAGAACATAAAAATAGATCTAGAAAATCCCTTAATGATTTCAGAAGATACATTGCACCACACACCTACAACATTTCATTAGTATCCAAAGTAGAATGGATATAGCATAATAGTTCATGGTACATTGAAAACTCCACATGGTATTTTCAATAACAAGTATTATGAATCTTAAAAGGCACACAATAAAATGGCTTCAAACCTTCAAAAGTTCTTTGCGAGATTTCCATATTTGGATGTGTTTGAATAAATTTGTTGAACAACATTGTTTAGCTTGATTCCAAGAAATGTTTAGGATGTGGTGTATAGTCTCAACTACCAATTCTTAACTTTAAAACATCCTTTGCATTGGGTGATACTCTAAATTTATCATGCCAAAAGTGTTGAATTCCCTGCTTTACATTATCTAGCTTCTTATCAACATGTGGAAGCCTCCTGACAAAAGCCCATGTATCATTTTGAAGAGGATCATCTATTCTTTCTCTTCTTGCAAGTGCCCTATCCAAAGTTTTATGATTTAAGTCAAAATGAATACAATTTTGTCTCATAAAGTGAGCCTTTTTCAATTGATGGCTTACTAGGGTGGTTGTAATGAATCTTCGAGCAACTCTCATCTCTTTTTCCTTGTTATTTTTTCCAATAGACTTGAGAGCATTAAAAAGATTTTTGACAATAATAGAATTTTTTTCGGTCCTCTTGTTCACACGAATCTTCAATTTGGATAGTAAAGGTCTCAACTAACCATTTAGGGGTCCTTGAAGGTCTTGAATTTGGAATATGTCTTTCTTCCACACAAGGTTCTTCATTTCTCGTGTAATCTGGTGAAACATAATTTACACTTGCTTCAATATTATGTTCAACATCTTCATTTCAAACATTTTCACCTTGAACATTTTTAATATCATGTTCAAAATCTTCAATTCCAACATTTTTGTTATCAATTTCAATATTTTTCATTCCCAATTTCAATACCATGTTCAACATCTTCAATTTCAATATTTTCACCTTGAAAATTTTCAATATCAATTTGAACATTTTCATTCCCAATTTCAATATCATGTTCTACATTTTCACCTTGAACATATTCAATTTCCTCTTCACTTGAAAGACCATAGGAATTAGGCTCACCAATATTTAACATACCTTGTCTTTTCTTCCTATGACCTTCTCTATCTCTTTGTCTATATTTTGATATTTGTTCTTTTGTAATATTTCTCGTATGCTTTTGTTTCCGACGACTGCTGCTCCCCATTATACCTCATAAGAGATGCTAACAAATTATTCCTTATGACAAATTTGAGTACAAGATGCTCCAAAAAGTTGATCTTTATCTCTTCCTTTCTGAAACCGCGTGAAAACACCTCCAAAGTGTTGCAAACAGAGTGTAGGGTCCGTTAGAATGCACAAAAATGGCCCACATGGGGTTTTTCTATGATCCACAAATCCGATATCCGATATAATCGGATATCTAATTTGTAAAACATCTTCTGCAATGGTAAAATTTTGGCTCTACACATCGAAGTTTCACAAATCAGATATCTGATTTTTAAACACATAGAGATAAGGGTTCATGGTAGAGATTGGGAGAGAGGGAGGAGAGTGGGAATGAGGGAGGGAGATTGGGAGGGAGAGAGAGGGAGAGGGAGAGGGAGAGGCAGAGAGGAAGAGAGGGTTTAGAGTTGAGGGAGAGATGGAGAGGGAGAGGGAGAGAGGGATAAGGAGAGAGAGAGAGGGATAGGGAGAGGGAGAGGGAGAGAGGGAGAGGGAGAGGGAGAGAGGGGGAGAGAGAGAGGGATAGTGGGAAAGGAGGTATAGTGGGAGAGGGAGGATAGGAGAAAGAGGGAGAGGGAGAGAGGGAGAGGGAGGAGTTGAGGATATGGAGGAGAGGAGGAGAGAGAGAGTCATGATTGAGAGGGTGGGAGGGAGAGTGGAAGAGGAGAGGATAGGGTGAGAGGGAGGAGAGGAGGAGGATCGAGAGGAGAAAGGGAGAGGAAGAGGAGAGGGGAGAGGAGAGGAGGAGATTTGAAGAGTGAGAGAGGGAGGAGAGGGAGGAGAGTGGGAGGAGATGGGGAGGAGGAGGAGAGTGAGAGGGAGAGGAGCTAGGGAGAGGGAGGAGAGGATGAATAGGAGAGGAGGAGAGAGGAGAGGAGAGAGAGGAGAGGGATAGGAGAGAGGGTTTAAAGCTGAGGAGAGGAGGGAGAGAGGGAGAGGGGAGAGAGAGAGAGAGAGTGAGTGAGATTAGGAGGAGAGGAGAGGAGATGGAGGATAGTGGAGAGCGAGGGATAGGAGAGAGAGGAGAGGAGAGGAGAGGAGAGGAGGAGGAGGAGGAGAGAGGAGGAGAGAGAGAGAGATAGATAGAGACAAAGACACAGATAGAGATAGAGAGGAGATTGAGAGAGGGAGGAGACAGAGGGAGGGGAGAGGAATATGAGAGAGGAGGAGAGTGGGAGGAGAGTTGTAGAGTGAGAGAAGGAGGGGGGGAGAGGGAGGAGAGTGGTAGAGTGGTAATATTTTAGCTCTACACATAGAATTCTCACAAATCAAATATCCGATTCAAATCAGATATCTGAGTTTTACACACATAGAACTAAGGGTTAATGGTAGAGAGTTGGAGAGTGGAGTATTGAGAGAGGGAGAGGGATAGAGGGATAGAGGGAGGGATAGGGAGAGAGAGGGATAGGGAGAGAGGGAGAGGGAGAGGGAGAGGGAGAGGGAGAGAGACAGAGACAGAGACAGAGAGAGGGATATTGAGAGAGTGGGAGGGAGAGATAGAGGGAGGAGAGTGGAATAGTGAGAGAGGGAGGGGGAGAGAGGGAGGAGAGTGGGAGAGTGAGATGGAGAGGGAGAAAGGGAGAGTGGGAGGGAGAGTGGATGAGTGAGAGAAGGAGGGTGAGAGAGGGAGGAGAGTGGTAGATTGGTAAGATATTAGCTCTACACATAGAATTTTCACAAATCAGATATCTGAGTTTTACACACATAGAACTAAGCATTAATGGTAGAGAGTGGGAGAGTGGAATACTCAGAGAGGGAGAGGGAGAGAAGGGGAGATAAAGGGAGGGATAGTGGGAGGGAGAGAGGGAGGGATAGGGAGGGGAAGGGGGAGGGAGAGTGAGAGGAGAGGGGAGAGGAAGAGGGAGAGTGTGGGGGAGAGGGAGAGGGAGAGGGAGAGAGGAAGGGAGAGAGTTTTACACACATAGAACTAAGCATTAATGGTAGAGAGTGGGAGAGTGGAATACTCAGAGAGGGAGAGGGAGAGAGGAGAGAGAGGGAGAGTGGGAGAGGGTTTAGAGTTCAGGGAGAGAATGAGAGGGAGAGGGAGAGGGAGAGAGAGGGAGAGGGAGAGGGAGAG
>CM021100.1:602603413-602628433 GCA_007115665.2 Sequoiadendron giganteum | reverse complement strand
CTTATGAGTTTTACATGCTCATAATTTTCTATATATTGCAGAAAGTGTATGAGAGTTTGATGTGATTTTAGTGCAGGTTGTGAAGAAGGATTGTTGAATGCAAAGAATAATATCAATCAAGGACTGATACAGTATGATTGTAATCTGGTTCTAAGGTTAAATAATACAAGCACTATTGATTTTGGTGGATTTTTTTCTCAAAAGGGTTTCTCCACATATATGTTGTGTCACTTCTATCTTTTGTCTCATTCTTCTACAATCTTTTGTCTATTTCTACAATTGATCAAATTGATCTAAAAAGAATAATCATTTACAAAGATTTGATCTAAACAGATTAATCGTACACAAATAATACTTAATTAGATCTACAGTCACATAGTTTTGCAAGTTTTAAGCTACAATTTTACCTTCATTTTCAATATTTGGTATCAGAGTTAATGGTTGGTTAGGGTTTGGGATGCCTTTCTCTTAAAAGTCTGAAGGTTTTTTTGCTGTAGTGGGAGCTTTTACTATTGTATTGTTTCAGATTTGTAAAAGAAGTGTGTTAGAATGAGTTCTACTTCTTTGTCTAGATATTGAAAGATTCAATGGATCTAGTTATGAGATGTGGAAACTAAAAATAGAGAATCTCCTTGAATAGAGAGATTAGTGATTAGTTGTTTGTAATGAGAAAAAGGCATCTACAACGATGTCAGACGAGGATTGGGCTCAGCATGATGAGAGAGTAAGAGGGACCATAAGGTTATGTCTTGTTGATTTTCTTCTCTTGAATGTTTCAAATAAGGCTATCACATATAAATTGTGGAAGAGGATAGGTGATATCTATCAAACCAAAAGTATTAATTATAAGTTGTATCTGAAAAGACAGTTGTATTATTTGAAGATGAAAGATGGTGATTTTGTTGCACACCATTCAAATTCTTTCAATTTGATTCTAAGTTAGTTAGCATTTGTAGATGTAAACCTAGAAGATGAAGCTAAATGCATGTTTTGTTACTTTGTTCTTTACCATAATCATGGGAAAATATAATTGTTGCTATCAGTGGTAGTGGTGCAAATCCTTAGATGGAAAATATAATTTCTACTCTCCTATCAAAGAAGATGAGGAAGTCTTGTTGATGGTGAAAATGACACAAGCAACGTTAAAACGGAATATTTCTCCTCTATTTCTCCTAAAAAAGAAAGACAACATGTAATAGCCTAACTCCCAAGGTCCTGGAAATTGGTTCTCAACTATTTGGTGTCACTCAATCAGTTCATGCAACTGTAACGTTCAAGGGGCCTATGCTGGTAACAAATAATGCAAGCAATAACTCATTCTTATCGAACTCTTTTATTAAATCAAAGGGGTTTCAAACAAAAGAAAAAGATAGATCAAAGGGGAAACCAGTAAAAAATGAATAAAACTCATCTAACATCCGGATATATATCTTCAACAATGAATTTTTTTCAATTAGATCAAGATAACCAAAGCATGATACAATTCACAAAATAATCTATACCATTATATGCATCTAAGGTGATTATTCTAATTTGCCTATCACAACTACTTCAAAGATTTCAAAAGAACCCACATTCATTCATTGCCAAGATCATAGATCAACAGACTTCAACAAATTTAATTCAATGACAATCTAACAAGATAATCTTTAAATCCGATTCCTTCAAATGACTTTCATCACTCAAGAAAATTTTATGCTTCAGCACAATCACTGGCATACAGATAGATTATAACTTATTAGCCTTATCAAGTAAAACAACTCAATTCTAACACCATATTGCGTACACCAGTAATTTTATTAACTATAAAGTATCTAGTAATAATGTATCTCAGTAATCACTACAAAATTCTATCTCTTAATATCAGGTAAGCCAATTCTATTCTCAATTAGCCAACCTTTACAATATGATACCCAAAGGGTATTTATAGATATACAAAATTTGAACTCCACTTCTATTTTAAGTCATCCACCCTCTTAGGAACAAAAATTTCTTGGAAACTCAGATCGATTTGATCTTGAGTTCTTACATTAGATATTTAGTTAAACTGGAGAATAGAAAAACAAAAGAGAAACATGTCATGCACTTCAAAACTGTCAGTGTTGTATGCAACATGCAAAGAAGAAAAAATAATGCATACAGGAGATCTATGCATGTGAAGTTGGGTTTGCAATGAATTCATCATAACTGGCAAAGAATTGTTGTAATATATCTATTTATGGCCCGTCAACCCAGCTGTCTTCAAATTTAATCTGCTCCAATTCTGCTACATCAAATTCTCTCATACCTTTTATCTTTGTCAACTCTCTTCTAGCAGCTTTTATCTCTTCTTTGACATCCATTAGTCGATCTATCATCATATCTTCTCCATCATCTCCTTTTTGCATGAGTTCTCTAAATCTTTCATCCCATTTCTCTTTTATCTGACTCAGAGGCATGCCTTCCTTGGTTAATAAATTAACATCTACTATGATAGCAATAACCGCCTCCAACTCCTCAAACTGTTTGGTCAGATTATTAACAGCATCTTGGACCTCATTCCTATGTTTACACAAGAAGTTTTCTCTGAATCAGAGTATACGAGAGGTCTTTTCCACAAAATCTTTATTATCCTTCTCAAGTATTGACTGTTCAAGAAGAGTAGTCAAAGGAAATGTACTAATCTTCTCCAATTTATGACTATACTATTTATACTCTTCTTGTTTCTCCGATGCTTCAATATATTGCTGCATTTCTCTTATCAATTCTTATGTGCCTTTCTAAACCTCAAAACCCTCGACCAAAACTTCACCTACTTCTCGATTCAATTTGTCAAAACATCTATCTACCATCTATGCTTTGCCTCTTACCTGCACTAAGTCATCTACCTCCTTTTTTCTTAACAAAATTGGAGTCTCAATAGTCGTTACCTGTTGTGATCTCGGAGAGGAGACACTTTTCAAAAATGAATGCAATTGATCCAATTGAGCCTTAAGCTCATCTTTCTTTCGTTTATCTTTTAACATTCTTCACTTAGTTGTTGAAGCCACCACATCAATTAGGTTCATATACTGATTCCTGGTAGGCCTTCCTAAGTTGACAGTACTCAACTGATAATTTGTTAACTGCATGTCCCCTACCTCCTTTTTTGTCATTGGTATGGCACACTCAGCAACAATCTCTCCTTTGTCCATGAGTCTGTTAGAATGTAGGATATTGGCCTTCTTTTTAGGCCTCTCTTGTTCAATCTCCTTCATCATATCCTCCCAATTGATAGGTTGTGAAGGTGTTACTGCCCTTTTCTGTAGATCTAATTTTAACCAAGTAGGAGCACTTGGAGTAGTAGTCATTTCAGTGGAAGAAGGAGTAATGGTAGAAGGTGGCTGCATATTTACCTAGGATTGAGAATCAGCCCTTGCTTCCTCTTGCTATTTTTGACACCAAATGCATCTGCACAAGCTTTTCAGCCTCTTCCCTATCTTTATGTTCTTGTATCTTCTTCTCTTCTTCTTCCTTCTTCAACCTTTCTTTTTCCAATCGATCTCTTTCCAAATTTTCCCTTTCCCATCTTTTCTTTTCTAATCTATCCTTCTCTATTCTTTCCTTTTCTAGTTTTTCCTTATCCAATTTTTCTTTCTCTAAAGCTTCTTTTTCCAGCTTTTCCTTCTCTAAAGCCTCTAGTCTTTCTTTCTCTAACCTTTTTGCCTCTAAAGCCTTAAGCCTTTCTACCTTTGCTTCTTCTTCTTTTTGGCGAGCTTCCTCAACAAGTTTCAACTTGGCCTCCAAGACTTATTTCTCTCTCTACGTTCTTGTCTTCCCTTCCTCAAGGTCATGAATCTTTTGTATCAGCTCTAACTTCTCATTTTCTTCTTTAACCTTGATTTCATGTTCTTGTTGCCTTTTCTATCTCCCTACTTCATCAGCTCTTGATTTTTCTTCAATTTTTTATTGTTGTAGTATGGAATCAGTCTCGGTATTCATGACATTCTGCTCCTCTATCTTCCTCGCTTTTGCCTTGGCATCCTTTCTAAATTCTTCAAACAATGTCCATTGCTCCTCGTGTGTCATTACCTATTCAGTATCCTTCTCTAGAGGCATATTCTCTTGCAAGCCCTTCTTTGGCACAGTCTCCTCCGAATCCATTCCAACATCATGAATTTCCCTCTCCACTTCTTTTCGCTTGGTAGTTTCAGCCATACTATGAAGAGCCCCCTTTCAAACTTCTTCACTCTGTTGCTTTCCAAGTGGGACTTGTGTGGATGATTCACCTAATGTAGGTGTTGAAATAGTTGATCCTATTTTAACATCCCCTTCTTGTGTTTCCTCTTCATCCCCTGTTGCTTCAAGTTCTATCTCTTCAAAGTCTGGGGGAAAGAACTCCAAAGGCTCCTTGGGAGGTGTCTTCCTTTTAATTCTCTTATACCCTTTCCCCTTTTTAGGAGCTGGTCCTTGAGGAGCATTGGTTCTTAACATTAACCAGTGATCACTTTTATCCAAGATTGTTCTGCCTATTTGCTTTATGTCAATATTTTCTTCACTGTCCCAATCAATTGGATCCAGGCTCTTGGTTCCTATGTTTAAAGCCTCATAAGATGGATCCAATACAACTCCATCATCCACCAAAGTGTCAGGAATGTCATTTCTGACTCCAAGTTCTGCCATGAGTGAGATGGATAACCTCTCATAATTCTTTTTCCTCAAGTCATAATCATCTCGCCGATCACTCCAGAAATCTTCTAACAAATTGAAATGCTTATCAAACATAGAAGGCAACAAGGCATACATCTTACCCTTCGGGTCAAAATACTTATGGGCTGTGTATAAACCCAACTTCAACTATATCAACTCACTCCAAACCACCTTTGCTCCTACCAAATGTTGATAGCATACTCACCCAATTTCATGGGAAATTTGTGACATCATGTCTTATGTTTTAAACCAAACCGAGCATTAACTCCAAGAGCCTAATATACAAACTCCATCAACACTATCCTATTATTACAACACCTTGGAAGCAAATTTGGATGGCCTTCAAAACCAGCTAACCTGAAATATAAAAATTTGGGGTATTGAATGTACCAACATCCCCATTCAGCAATGAATGTCATGGCTTCTTAACTTAATCTGTACCCTACATCTCCATTCAATTGGTTAATGACTACATATATGAATGCATCATTGACTCTTCTAAACTGAGTCTCAGCAACCTGAAGAGACAACTAGTTATACTGCTCCCACACTTTGTTTTGTCCATCCAAGATTCCCATTGTCCCTACTCTATTCAAACCTGGGAAGATACCCAACCTTGCTATTGCATACACAATATAAGAAGTCATAAAGAAACACCTAGTCTCCCTGATATTGGTCAATTGATCATGAATAGCATTTGATACAATCATCAACCAATCAAACTGATGAGTGCCATGCAAAATTTTTTGGATGAAAGAAAACATCCACTCCTTGAAGCGAAATGTATCTCTCTTCCAAAAACTTCTAGACAGCATCATGATTAAATCCGATACCTCTTTGTAGAAATCTGCCCTCTTTGGCTGATCTGCAAGCTTGGCTAGAGATTTCTTCTTTGTCTTCAACCACTTCTTGTTCAAATGAGATTTATTGGATTCTTTAAACTTACTATATTTCTCCAAGGCCTCTACTTCATCCAACTGCACCAAGTTCTTAGGATCCGGGACACTAAATATATTTTGCAATGCTTGAGGAGTGAGATCAATAATCACATTGTTTTGAGAATCCATGCACCGTCTGGTAGTAGGATTATAGGCACTGGCTGCTATTAAGATCCAACTTTGGGCATTGGATTGACAAAGGAAACAAAGTGATATGTGCCAAGCTGGAATCAACAATTTTGTGTGTCCTTCCTATTAGACCTTCCCGTTTCACAAAGTTTTCTGCATATAGCTCCTCAAAATTGTACTGGCCCAAATTGGTATCGGTGATATTTGACCAATTTGATTCTACCTTGCTTACTTTCACAACAGGACTCTTGTGATTATACCTCAAGGTATAAGGAAATTGTTCTAGCTTGATCTTCTTTGGTTTAGGTGTTGCCTTTGATGTCCCTGTAGGCTGGTTTCTTTGGGAAGCTTCTCCCAATGTTCCTGACATCCTCTTAGCTTTCTTGCAACAAAATCTCTAGTTATATTCTTGAATAAACATCTCAAAATGTGTCTTTAAAGTCATACCTTCCAAACATACATCAGAGGTGGAACTATGTAGCAAGCATCTTAAATAACCTTCTTCTAATATACTGTCGGACTCGGAGCAAAAACTATTACTGTCACTCTACTAATAAGAAGTGGGCTCGGAGTCGGAAGTAAAATAGTCGTCGGAACCGGAACCGAAATGGAAACTGATTCGGTTTCCTTCATATTTTTGGTTTTCATATCTCGTTACGGTTTCGCTTCTACTTCTGCTAGGTAAACATTTTTATGAAGTAAAAGCTTCTCATTATAATCGGAGTTGGAGACGAGATGGAAGATGGGATTGACACTCAACATAAAACACATCCAAAATTCCAAATCAATTCCGGTCCCACTTCCGACTATGTAAACCATGACGTCATCAAAGATTTTAACAACTTAATGCATAACTTCATGATTAAAAACTAAGGTCATATTAAATGAAAAGAGAGCTTAAATATATCATGAAATCGACCAATGCCCATATGACCGTGGGGACGACTATATTTTAGGGCATCATATTTTAATCATTTTTAAAACGTAATTACAGAGACGCATAAAACCCTAAACCTAGAAAACACGATAAAACTAGGGCACGGATTTAACCCTTCCTAATTTACCAGATTGAATGGGCGACAAAACCCTAAGTAAAAACAAGATTCAACTAACCCTAACTCATTGTAAAAACATAAATTTAATCTACCTCACTGTGAAAAACCCTAACTAAATCTACGTATTTAAAAAAACTAACCCAACACAACGTGATCATGATAAAACGCGAAAGCGATAGTGCCCTCTATCACTATAAAACCAGAAACTCTACCATAAAAACCAAAAATCAAGAACAACAAACAAACAAAGAAAGGAAAACAAACATGCAAAAACTTCAAGAAAGCAAACTTGCGCAAAGATCAAAATGATCAATCAATCAAACACAATAGAAAACGCGAAAGCAAATAAAAGAAAAGTCAAGAGTAAGAACCCTACCTCGAAAACAAAAAGCCGGCTAACCTTCTGAATTGATTCACAAGCAATAATCTTCTCCTCCTTGAATCGATTCACTCAAATGAACTTCGTAGCTATTCTTCCTTGCTCTTCAATCTCTTAACAATGATAATAATGATACGTTTAATCCTTAATGAAGGTAAAAATGAGAATTTCTACCTACGCAGGCAGTTGTCATTAATGCATTAAATGCGATTGGGCGGAGTCTGAATTGAAAGAGAACCCACACTTCACTACAGTGCGACTTCAGTCAAAAAGTCAACGACCCAGAAGTGGTGGGAGCGGAATCGAAATGGAAACTAATCTGAAAACTTAAGGAATTTCCCAACCCCATTCCCATTCCAGGTCCGGGTCCGTTAACAAAGGGAAAAATGGAACCAAACATGAAAAGTAAAACATAAGACTGACATAATGAAATTTAAGACAAGGACCCAAACCAAAACCAAAAGTTTAAAAGCGGAGGCGGAGACGGGATGGATTATGATTTTGCAATTTTCAATAAACATCAACTTAACGCCCACTCTGGTTCCGGCTCCGATAAAGACAACATAAAAGGCCAAAAGAAAGACTGTTGAGATGGGAATCGGAATGAGTTTTGAAAAAAGTTTCAGAACCCGATTTGGTTCCAGCTCCAATTCCGACAAACTAAATCAAAAATAAAATGAAATGTTGAAAGAAAAAGACTCCAGACTTTGCTTAAAGAACAACAAAAGATAAAAATACCAAAGGGGGACCCATTTTGACCAAGGCAAAAGATGGGGTGGTTATGCAAGGCATAAAAAATGGCGACTCAATTGGGAAAATGGTTTACCCATTTTCAAGATACCCAAAGAAAATTTCAATCACCCAAAAACTACTTGGCTTATGAAGCATACTAACTTGAATAAGATTGGATATGTAGGATAAGTTTGAGCTAGAATCTCAGATGTATGTGCTCATGATTTATTTCTAAATCTGAGTGTGTGTCTATTTTGTGCATCACTCTTTGCAAATACTTTCTCTGTTTGTGAACAACTATACCTTAAGATTCAAGCTACATAGGTTGAGTCTTTTAACTATCGTGTAGTAAAATCCTAGGAATTGCTCTGCTGCCAGACAAGCATCCATAGCCTCGATGGAGATACCTCTAGTTCTCTCAAAGCATTGCTCTACTGCCAGCCAGGCATCCATAGCCCCGATAGAGATACTTGATTACCCATTTGATATTGAGTTTTCCTCCTCTTTCTTTCTTTTTTTTTTTTTTAGAACCTTTTTTGTGGAAATCTTTTGTACACTCCTCGATACTTCAGACATAATGAATCTGAAACATGGGTTGAGAACTACTATGGATTTTGTGATAGTTTTGGAATCAGATTTTTTTTCTTGAATCAAAGGGTAGAGCCATTCTAAAACAAATAGGTACCTACTTATGTAGATGTTTTTCTAATTTAGTGATAGATCTTTGATCACAATTCATGAGATGTTCACAATATATCTTTTATCCTTAATAACTTTTCCAACCCAAACTAGAATGGTCATAAAACATAAGTTTCAGAACGAAATCCTTTTCAATAGTGATAATGAAAACACCTAAACCAACTTCTCTCTTAGTACCAATAGTATGCTTCGAATAACAACCCCTTAACTTGGAATGAACAAAATGAAGATGTTAGAGTAAAGGTTTTAACTTAATTATGTTGATTAAGTTACCTTTATTCCCTTCTTAAGATTTCACGTTAGTTTGCATAAAGTGACATTTAATAATTATATTAATTATTAAATGTTATCCTATTAGGGCTTCTATTAGGGTTTTTCCTATTAGGGTTTTATTAGGGTTTGCATGATCTCTTTTTTATAAGGATTGATCCCATTGTATTTCATATCAATTCATTCTCTCTGATATATACATTTTCAGTTTTCAGAGAACCTTTGCTTGTTTGTCTCCATCTCTTCTTTTGTGACAGGTTATTTGCATGCAGGTGATCTTCGGGGTTTGTGGTATTGTATTTTCTCAACTCCTACATGATATCAGAGCTCTTATGAAGTTGTATTTTCTCAACTTTTACATGGTATCAGAGCTCCAGACCTGTTGCTTCCTATTCTTGTTTTGAAGATTTTTGGAGCTTCAAGGGTTTAGGGTTTATTTTTTTGATCCAGGGCATACCTGCAATTTCAAAGAATTTTCAGCTCAAACAGACCTTTCCATTGCGTCCGCAGCAGTCCAAAACCCCTAAATCGACTGTTCATTCGTCCATTTTGGACAAAGTCAAATTTTGGGGCAAATTTTTTTTGCAATACGGTCGTCCGCCTGCTTGGTATTTTTTTTTCGGAATTTTTTTTCCACATGTTTTCAGAATTTTTTTTCGTAAAAAAATAAAATATTATTTCTACATAAAAAATTTTGCATTTTTCATTGTAAAACATTTGATTTTTTTTTAAAATCAAAAAAATAAATTAAAAAAAGGCAAAGTTTTTATAGCCTTTTAAAGGCTTGCTAAGGCCTATGCAAGCAGGTAGCCTACGCAGGGTTTTGCGCAGATCTGTACTTGCGCAAGGTACTGCGCAGGTTTATACCTACATCGACCTGCACAGGGAGCCCGCACCAACATAGGGTGCCGTGGGGGTGGGCCCACGTGCCTCCCCCACCACACTTTTTGAGCATCATTTGTAAGCAATCTTTTATGTAAATGCACTAAGATAAAGTGCCACACTATTGTACATGCATTTTTTGGGGATTTTGCACATAAGGTTGTGCCATATTTTGTACTCGCACTGTTATTATAAAGTGCCATGATGGGTTGTGTAGTTTGCCTTTTTTTTGCCATCACATCTTTGTTCGGTGAGTGTCCCTCCACGACGACACTTGATCCATATGATTCCAGCCTCATGCATATGTGATTTGTTTTGCACACCACTTTTTCAGTTGCAGGTGCTTTCTTGTGCACTTTCAAATGTTGTATCTTCTTCCTCATGCACTACAGAGTGTTACACATCATTTCAGTGGATTTTTCAGGCTCTCCTAGTTTAGCATTATGGGGGGGTTATTATACTGTTCGTGCTTATGCTTCCTTGGTTTTGCCTTGGAAGGAATCTTCCATTCTCAGTTGATCAGCGTTTCAGACAATTGGTTCTTGTGCCATCTATATCTTCGTTCGAGGTGTTTGTCTTTGTTTTCCATCTAATTCGAGTAGTGTCATATGGGCCACTCATCCAGATTGTTGTCTTCTTGTTCCTGATCATCTTATCTTCAGTGGAGGTTCTTCAGACCATAGCAATCATCTTTCGACAGTTGTTTGCAGCTTCTTCTGCTTCAGTAATGTTCTTCTTGGCTTTCTGCATCTTTTTTTGGAGTAGAGCTTTTTCCCATGAGATTTTCTCTATTTCTCCATTTTACAGAGATTTGGTTGTATTTAGGTGCCTGATTTGGCCTAGTTGTCGAGACTCATGTTTGCCTTCTTGCATTGTAGTTACCTTTGCTTTCTTGCATTTTTTTGTAGCTACACTATTGCTCATCTTAAGGGGGGGTGTTAGAGTAAATGTTTTAACTTAATTATGTTGATTAAGTTACCTTTATTCCCTTCTTAAGATTTCACGTTAGTTTGCATAAAGTGACATTTAATAATTATATTAATTATTAAATGTTATCCTATTAGGGCTTCTATTAGGGTTTTTCCTATTAGGGTTTTATTAGGGTTTGCATGATCTCCTTTTTATAAGGATTGATCCCATTGTATTTCATATCAATTCATTCTCTCTGATATATACATTTTCAGTTTTCAGAGAACCCTTGCTTGTTTGTCTCCATCTCTTCTTTTGTGATAGGTTATTTTCATGCAGGTGATCTTCGGGGTTTGTGGTGTTGTATTTTCTCAACTCATACAGAAGATCCCCAATGAAACAAGACAAAACAAAACAAAAACAAACAAACAAAAATAATAAAGAAAGGAATCAAACAAAAAACTAAAAATAGAAACTTAATTACATATGATACAGTATAATACAATTTCTTTCAAAACATCAGACCTTCTATGCACCAAAATAGTGCTTGAGAAACTGACCATTAACTAGTAATGGAACAGGCACCCCTATTAAGGTACTCAAACGAAAAGCATTTTCACCTAGTATTTCAGCAACTTGATAAGGACCTAACCAAAGTCTATCAAACTTATGATGATCTCTTTTCTTTTCCTTGGCCTTATCCCATAATAACACAAGATCTGATATTCTAAACGCTTTTATTTTGGCTCTCTTGTCAAACTAGCATTTTGACAACAGCCTGATGCTTAGAAAAATTGTTGCAAATCAGGATCTCTTTGCTCTTACATATTTAATAAATTAAGTAATCTAACCTCAATCCTATCATCCTTGTTATAAAATTTCTGCATGAACTTAAGGATAAGTATCTGTAAATGAATCAGGAAGATTGGATCTTGGCCATAAACTAACTTAAAAGGTGATTTTCCTAAGGCTGCTTTAATTCTGGTTCGATCTGCCCATAAGGCAAATCTCAATTGAGTATGTCAGTCCCTAGGATTAATCTCTAACAACTTTCTTATAACTTCCAAACAAGTTTTAATTTGTGGACTCAGCCACTCCATTTTCTTGAGGGTAGTAATTGGAAGAATACTTCAAAACAATCTTATGTTCATAAGCCCATGAAATGAACTCAGCAGAAGAAAAAGCAGGGTCATTATCACATACCAAAGCAAGTGGAACTCCAAACTTGGTTGTGATGTTCTCAGTCAAAAACTTGATGACCACCTCTATGGTACTATTCTTGCAAGGTTGTGCCTTAGTCCATCATGTGCAGTAGTCAATTGCAGTCAAGATGAATTTATGACCTGCAAAATAATTTGGATTAATTACACCTACAAAATCAAGTGCCCATTGGGAAAATGGCCTTACCTCATATACCGGTTGCAAGGGCATTGTAGAATTTCTTTCTCTAGATGTAGAAGTTTGGCATACATGACAAATCCTGCAGTGTTGATGTGCATCTCTAAACACATAAGGCCAATAATAGCCTAATCTTAAAATCTGATGAGCCAAAGCATCAGTCGATCCATGCCCTATTCTATGCCTTCCATGAAACTCAGAAATAGCATGCTTTGCTTCTTGTTGATCCAAACAACATAGGTAAATTTCATGAAAATTCTTTTTGTAAATGGATCCCCCTTTGAGCATGTAATGAGCACTCTTCATCCTCAATGCTCTCCTCTAAATAGCATTCATTCCTTCTGGAAATTTTTTATTGAGGAGGAAGAAGACTAAATCTATATACCAGGGATCCATTGTGAATGATTGGACAGTGTATAGTTGGCAAGTTATACTTTTTTCTACTTCAGCCATTGCTTTTGACAATCCTTGTCCTTGAACAAGCTTCATTGGGTGAATTTCTAAGTCAAACTCCTCCAATATTTCCATCCATTTCCCTCTTCATTCCCCTAATTCATTTTGCATTAGGAGAGACTTCACAGCTGGATCTGGAACTATAGCCATAACTTGACTTTGGATTATGTAATGCCTGAACTTCTTCACTGCTCATACCAATGCAAAGGCTTATTTTTCTAGTGGTGAATACCTTACTTCTGTATTTTTAAATGGAGATCTCATAAAAGCAATCGGTCTCTCCTCACTTTCTTCTCTTCTTTGTGTTAAAACTACTGCACATGAATGTTCAGAAGCAAAAGAATAAATGTAGAAGGGTTTTAGATAATTTGGACTTGTCAAAACAGGTGCCTCAGATATAAATTGTTTAATCTACATGAAGGCATGCTTAGTCTCTTCACTCCATTCAATCTTTGCATCCTTCTTCATCATTTTATTGAGGGGTTTGACAATCTCTACAAACCCTATTATAAATTTTCTAGCAAAATTGATCCTTCCAAAGAAATACCTCATTTATTTCTTCCTTCCTAGCTTTGTCAATTTCAAGATGGTCTCCACTCAGTCAGGATCTATGGAAATCCCCTCCTCTAATATAATGTGACCTAAAATCTTTCCTTCAGAAACTCCAAATACACATTTCTTTGGGTTAAGAGAGACACCATAACTTATACATTTCTTTAGAACCTTTTCCAGGTCTGCAGCATGATCTTCTCTATTTTTGGAGAAGATGGTTAAATCATCTACATAAATGATAATACATTTTCCTATTAGATAATTGAAAGCCACATCCATCGCCCTTTGAAAAGTAGCTCTAGCATTGATGAGACCAAATGGCATCCTCCTATAAGAAAATGTTCCCCATTTAGTGGTGAAAGTGGTTTTCATCCTATCCTCCTGACTAACCAGTACCTGATTGTATCCAGAATACCCATCCAAGAATGACATCATCTAACACCCATTTACCTTTTGTAATACTTCATCAAGAGAAGGTAATGGATAATTGTCTTTCTCAGAGGCCTTGATTAGATTCCTAAAATCCACACATAACCTGATCTCACCATTCTTCTTGCGGACAATAACTAAATTAGCCACCCAAGTAGAATATCTAACCGGAAAGATTATTTTGGCAGATAAAAATTTTTGCACCTCCTTTTGAATCAAGGGCTCAATTAAAGCATTGATAGGGCATTGCTTTTGGTGAAAAGGCTTAGCATCTGTCTTGAGAGGGATGGTATGAGTAATAACTGATGTGTCAAAAGTTTTTAAATCATCATAACTCCGAGCTATAGCTTCAATGTTCTGCTCCAAAACGTTGACTATCTTGTCCTTAATTTTTTGAGGACAAGTTTTTCCTATAAGAACATTCCTTTCCAGACCTAAGTGAGTCAAATTAACAGATTCATACTTTCCTCCCTCGCTCTCGATAGGCATCCTTTGACGAGCCCTTGGATCTAAATCAAATATCCTTTCTAAAGCAACCATTCCCTTCGGAATGCTATTACTCTTTAAATCCAATATTCCTTCTGGACTCTCTTTCTCAGGGTCCCAATCTCCCTGATCTCGTTCAGATTCATCAATTATTTGTCCTTGAAATACATCAGAACTTTCCAAAAAGGCTAAAATGTGTTGATCATCATCAAATACCTGAAAGTGTCTAACATTATCAGGAACAACTGGTACTGAAACCAACTCAACTGAAAACCTCTTCAGATCAGAATCTTGCATTGGTTCTAATGTACTAGCAGCCATAGACAAAGCATTTGCAATTTGGTTAGCCTCCCTAGGGATAAAACTAATCCCAAAAGCATCAAAATCTTCAATTAAATTCCAAACCCTATTTCCATATGTAGCCAATCTTTTATTGTGACATGTATATTGGCTACGTACCTGCTTTACAATCACCTCAGAATCTCCCATAACTGTGAGAGCAATAACCTTTTTCTTATGAGAAAACATAAGACCTCATGCAAGTGCTTCATATTCATCCACATTGTTTGTGCAACCAAACTGCAATCTATAAGAAGCAAAGTAAGTCTTCCCTTTCAGGTTAGTTAACTCAATCCTGACTCCACTTCCTGCTTTAGATTTGGAAGCATCAAATTTAAGAGTCCATAATTGACCCTTGGCTGGGAGTTCCTTCTTCTTAGTAACAATACGAAATGACTTACTTGAGACGTGTAGTGGCTCGAACTTTAGCTGTTTATAAGAATGTAACTCGGGACAAAGTTGAGTTGAAGATTTTTCTATGTTTTTAGCCTGTCTAGGAATTACTTCCTGAACACCCTCTAAAGTCAAATTACAATCCAACTCACTTCTTATAAATTCCTTGGGTATTGGAAAATTATGTGGGGTAGGTGTATCAAATAGGAACTTGGACATCTCAACTTCTTTTTGAACTTCAGAACAAAGAACCTGAGTCTATTCTTCTGGTGAAGACCTTCCTGTTGAGAAAGACTAGCCCATGAAAGAATAGTTGCATCCTTAATTGGATTTTCCACATAGATAAGAATTGAAAGTGAACCTAGGCTCAAACACATGATCACAGAATATGATGCTTCAAATGAAGTAGCATTCTTTGAGACTGAGATAGGTGTTTACAAACAAGAGGAAGTTCTTACTTTCTCTGTAGCTAGTCCTGATGATACATTATCTTTAGAACATAATGACACAATGATCTACATCAACCAGTAGGTTCTGATAAGAAAATTACAACAAGATAAGCTGGTTTTGGGAGAATAAACTGATTTGAGTAGTTTGTTGCTTCCTAATTGGTGTAGGATACATTATCATAACCATTCAGAATTAACATGTCAATCATGCTTAGATATTCTAAGTCTTGTAGACCAACATCAACAAATATGTCAAGAGAAACAAGCCCAAACCCCCATCAATGAGTTTTCCATGGTAACCACATGTGCAAGAAATCCAAGGAGAGATATCCCCCTATGCTTTTCATTAGCTCCCGACTTAAAAGCATACCATATGTTTCTGGGATATCAGCTACTTGGATATCTATATAGGTCTGGATCCTTGGGTCTGATCCAACCTGCACATGCATGTTCTTTAATTCACCCACAACATTGACTTCGGTCTTATCCAACAGAATCACCTTTTTATTGGTTGGGATAGGACTCAATTCTAACTTCTTACAAATTGAAAAAAGCATGACATTTCTCGATGCTCCAAAATCTAATAAATAATTGTGCAGATTCTTTCCAAAGATTCTCAAACTTAACAAGAAAGGCAGGGTACTGGTCTTACCTTTATAAATAGTTTCATTTGTCTCATTTGTTGGATTCACTTTACCTTTCCCTTTTAGGCAATCTACCTCTTCCAAAGCTTCTAATACCACCTCCCATTGAGTTGGGCACCACTTCATGATGTCAAAGAAAGACAGTGATGTCTTTTGCCTCTGTAATTCTACAATGAAATCAAACTTTGAATCATTCCTAACTTGATATTTAGGAAAAGGAGGCGGATTACCTCTATTCTGAGAATCAAAAGGTCTCTTTGGTGGTGGTGGATTGTTATCTGCATTCTAGTTGGGTGGGCCCATGTTATTAGGGGGTGAAAATGTAGTGAATGGGCCCTTATTTTGATTTCTCAGAAAGTGACCTCCTTTGGACTGAAAATTTTGAGCATCATATACATCTTCCTCTGGCTCATTTTCTCCTTGCATAGGGAAGTGATATTTTTCTTCAATGGTTTCATAAGTCATGGCAGTGTTGACTGGCCCATTATCCTGATTGGAATTTCCTACTAGAGGATGGGCATCAGCCTATGCAATCTTCACAATCTTTTCCATTTCAAGGCAGTTAACCTCAGAATGTGTTGCAGTATCATGTAGCCTACACCAATTAGTCATAAAGTTGAGGTCAGCAAAATTAGCAGTATGTGGTCTCTCCTCAGTTGACTGATAGTTATGGGGAACTCCCCCGTTGTTAGGCCCCATATTCCACTGCCTATTGTTATTGTTGTTGTTGTTGTTGTACCTTTTGTTATACCCTCTGTTCTGATTCTGGTAATTCTGGTTACAGGAATTTTGACCTTGAAAGTTTCAATTGGCATTCTTATTCCCACTCTGATTAGAATAATTACCCTGATTGTTATAACCTTCTTGGTTGTTATAATTCTGATTTTGGTTGTGGGGAGGATTTTGCCTTAGTTCTGCCATGTCATTAGACATTTGAGATAGAGTCTTCTTAAGAGTCTCTAACTCACTAGTCAGTTGGACAATTTGCTCTTTCTGCACATTCTGTACTATGGCTGGGGAATGAACATGGGTTGATCCTCCCGCTTGTTGTTGTGGATTTTGAGGTTGTTGGGGAGAATCTTGCATGTCATTACCGAAGAAGGGCATAGTAGGTGGAGCTTGTAGCTCAGAAACGGGTCCATATTGGGAATAAGACATCCCTGGGACAGTGTTGTATAATGGTGGATTAGGCATTGAGTAATTCATGGGAGGAAGAGCTACTCCTAGACCTCCTAGTTGTAGACTTATCTGTTGTTGCAACTTGATGGCCAGATGATAAACTTTAGACAAAGATTCTATTTCATTAGGCTGATACGTTCTCTACAAGAATAGACCAATTAAAGGATCAACAACTCTTGAATATGTCTATATGGCAATATCCTCAGCTGTTAGATAAGGGTCTTGCAGCCTACGAAACATTCTTTGGAACCTAGTATTGAACAACGGTAATGGCTCATGATGTTCCTTTCTTATTGTGGCAAACTAGTGGTATAAAATGGTAGTGTCTACATAAACCCGAAATTGATTAATGAATGCATTTTCTAAATCTGTCCAGCCTAGGATAGATCCTCAGGGCAAATTTAAATACCAATTATATGCCATATCTCCCAAACAGTAAGGAAACAGTCTACATACCACATCCTGATGAGCAACCTGAGCTCTTGTGCAAGCATCTTTGAAGGCTTGTATGTGCTCCTCAGCACTTCTCGATTCTACATACTAGAAATTTTTTGGGTTCTTTGGTAGATCATGGATTCCTCCTGGAATAGTCCCTAACGGAGAGGTATTATTCACAAAGTAAGCCATCAGTGGGATTGGTTGAGCAGGTGGTGATATAGGCTAAATTGGTGGAGACTCAGGCCTACTTGGTGATGGTGATGTAGGTGGAATAGGTGGTGGTGTAGGTGGATTTGGTGGGAATCTAGGTGGAGTAAGCAGTGGTGGTAAGGTAGGTATCAAGATCCTACGAGCATGGGGTCTAGGTCTAAACGGGGTTTGAAGTTCTTCAAATAGTTCATGATTAGTGGAGGATCTAAGGATCCTACCGTATTTCTCCAGTGAGAAAGACACAATGCAAGCCATCTTGTTCTTTCAGGCCCTCCTTCTAGTGCCAATTTTTGTTGATGGTGAAAATGACACAAGCAAAGTTAAAACAAAATATTTCTACTCTATTTCTCCTAAAAAAGAAAGACAACATGTGGTAGCCTAACTCCCAAGGTCCTGGTAGTTGGTTCTCAATTGTCTTGTGTCACTCAATCAGTTCATGCAACTATAATGTTCAAGGGGCCTGTGCTGGTAACAAAGAATAAAAGCAATAACTCATTCTTACTAAAGTGTTTTAGTAAATCAAAGGGGTTTCAAACAAAAGAAAAAGATAGATCAAAGGGGAAACCAGTAAAACATGAATAAAACTCATCTAACATTCGGACATATATCTTCAACAATGAATTTTTTTCAATCAGATCAAGATAACCAAAGCATGATACAATTCACAGAATAATCTATACCATTGTATGCATCTAAGGTGCTTATTTTAATTTGCCTATCACAACTACTTCAAAGATTTCAAAAGAACCCACATTCATTCATTGCCAAGATCATAGATCAACAGACTTCAACAAATTTAATTCAATGACAATCTAACAAGATAATCCTTAAATCTGATTCCTTCAGATGACTTTCATCACTCAACAAACTTTTATGCATCAGCACAATCACTGGCATACAGATAGATTATAACTTATCAGCCTTATCAAGTAAAACAACTCAATTCTAACACCATATTGTGTAAACCTGTAATTTTATTAACTATAAAGTATCTAGTAACAATGTATCTCAGTAATCACTACAAAATTCTATCTCCTAATATCAGGTAAGCCAATTCTATTCTCAATTAGCCAACCTTTACAATATGATACCCAAAGGGTATTTATAGATATACAAAATTCAAACTCCACTTCTATTTTATGTCATCCACCCTTTTAAGAACAAAACTTTCTTGGAAACTCAGATCGATTTAATCTTGAGTTCTTACATTAGATATTTAGTTAAATTGGAGAATAGAAAAATAGAAGAGAAACATGTCAAGCACTTCAAAACTGTCAGTTCTGTATGCAACATGCAAAGAAGAAGAAAATCATGCATGCAAGAGATCTATGCATGTGAAGTTGGGTCTCTAATGAACTCATCATAACTAGCGAAGACTTGCTGTAATATATCTATTTTTGGCTTGTCAACCCACCTGTCTTCAAATTTAATCCACTCCAATTCTACTACAGCAAACCCTCTCATACCTTTTATCTTTGTCAACTCTCTTCTAGCATCTTTTATCTCTTCTTTGACATCCATTAGTCGATATATCATTAGATCTTCTCCATCATCTCCTTTCTACATGAGTACTCTAAATCTTTCATCTCATTTCTCTTTTATCTGACTCAGAGGCATGCCTTCCTTGGTTAATACATTAACATCTACTATGATAGCAATAACTGCCTCAAACTCCTCAAACTGTTCGGTCAGATTATTAACAGCATCTTGGACCTCATTCCTATGTTTACACAAGAAGTTTGTTCTGAATCAGAGTATACGAGAGGTCTTTTCCACAAAATATTTATTATCCTCCTCAAGAATTGACTGTTCAAAAAGAGTAGTCAAAGGAAATGTACTAACCTTCTCCAATTTCTGACTATACTCTTTATACTCCTCTTCCTGTTTCTCCGATGCTTCAATATAGTGCTGCATTTCTCTTATCAACTCTTTTGTGCCTTTCTAAACCTCAAAACCCTAGACCAAAACTTCACCTACTTCTCAATTCAATTTGTTAACCCATCTATCTACCATCTATGCTTTGCCTCTTACCTGCACTAAGTCATCTACCTCCTTTTTGCTTAACAAAATTGGAGTCTCAACAGCCGTTACCTGTTGTGATCTCGGAGAGGAGACACTTTTCAAATATGAATGCAATTTATCCAACTGAGCTTTAAGCTCATCTTTCTTCTGTTTATATTTTAACATTCTTGACTTAGTTGTTGAAGCCACCACATCAATTAGGTTCATCTATTCATTCCTGGTAGGCCTTCCTAAGTTGACAGTACTCAACTGATAATCTGTTAACTGCATGTCCCCCACCTCCTTTTTTGTCATTGGTATGGCACACTCAGCAACAATCTCTCCTTTGTTTGTGAGTCTGGTAGAATGTAGGATCTTGGCCTTCTTTTTAGGCCTCTCTTGTTCAATCTCCTTCATCATATCCTCCCAATTGAGAGGTTGTGAAGGTGTTATTTCCTTTTTCTGTAGATCCAATTTTAACCAAGTAGGAGCACTTGGAGCAGTAGTCATTTCAGTGGAAGAAGGAGTAATGGTAGAAGGTGGATGCATATATACCTGGGATTGAGAATCAACCCTTGATTCCTCTTGTTGTTTGTCCACCACATGCATCTGCACAAGCTTTTCAGCCTCTTCCCTATCTTTCTGTTCTTGTATCTTCTTCTCTTCTTCTTCCTTCTTCAACCTTTCTTCCTCCAATCGATCTCTTTCCAACTTTTCTCTTTCCCATATTTTCTTTTCTAATCTATCCTTCTCTATTCTTTCCTTTTCTAGTTTTTCCTTATCCAATTTTGATTTCTCTAAAGCTTCTTTTTCAAGTTTTTCCTTCTCTAAAGCCTCTAGTCTTTCTTTCTCTAACCCTTTTGCCTCTAAAGCCTTAAGCATTTATGCCTTTGCTTCTTCTTCTTTTTGGTGAGATTCCTCAACAAGTTTCAACTTGATCTCCAATACTTATTTCTCTCTCCACATTCTTGCCTTCTCTTCCTCAACGTCATGAATCTTTTGTATCAGCTCTAACTTCTCATTTTCTTCTTTAACCTTGAGTTCATGTTCTTCTTGCCTTTTTTGTCTCTCTACTTCATCAGCTCTTGATTTTTCTTCATTTGTTGTTGTTGTAGTATGGAATCAGTCTCGGTATTCATGACATTTTTCTCCTCTATCTTCCTCGCTTTGCCTCAGCATCCTTTCTAACCTCTTCAAACAATGTCCATTGCTCTTCTTGTGTCATTACCTATTCAGTATCCTCCTCTAGAGGCATATTCTCTTGCAAGTTCTTCTCTAACACAGTCTCCTCTGAATCCGTTCCAACATCATGAATTTCCCTCTCCACTTCTTTTCCCTTGGTAGTTTCAGCCATACTATGAAGAGCCCCCTTTCAAACTTCTTCACTTTGTTGCTTTGCAAGTGGGACTTGTGTAGATGATTCACCTAATGTAGGTGTTGAAATAGTTGATCCTATTTGAACATCCCCTTCTTCTTTTTCCTCTTCATCCCCTACTACTTCAAGTTCTATCTCTTCAATGTCTAGGGGAAAGAACTCCAAAGGCTCCTTGGGAGGTGTCTTCCTTTTAATTCTCTTATACCCTTTCCCCTTTTTAGGAGCTGGTCCTTGAGGAGCATTGGTTCTTAACATTAACCAGTGATCACTTTTATCCAAGATTGTTCTGCCTATTTGCTTTATGTCAATATTTTCTTCACTGTCCCAATCAATTGGATCCAGGCTCTTGGTTCCTATGTTTAAAGCCTCATAAGATGGATCCAATACAACTCCATCATCCACCAAAGTGTCAGGAATGTCATTTCTGACTCCAAGTTCTGCCATGAGTGAGATGGATAACCTCTCATAATTCTTTTTCCTCAAGTCATAATCATCTCGCCGATCACTCCAGAAATCTTCTAACAAATTGAAATGCTTATCAAACATAGAAGGCAACAAGGCATACATCTTACCCTTCGGGTCAAAATACTTATGGGCTGTGTATAAACCCAACTTCAACTATATCAACTCACTCCAAACCACCTTTGCTCCTACCAAATGTTGATAGCCATACTCACCCAATTTCATGGGAAATTTGTGACATCATGTCTTATGTTTTAAACCAAACCGAGCATTAACTCCAAGAGCCTAATATACAAACTCCATCAACACTATCCTATTATTACAACACCTTGGAAGCAAATTTGGATGGCCTTCAAAACCAGCTAACCTGAAATATAAAAATTTGGGGTATTGAATGTACCAACATCCCCATTCAGCAATGAATGTCATGGCTTCTTAACTTAATCTGTACCCTACATCTCCATTCAATTGGTTAATGACTACATATATGAATGCATCATTGACTCTTCTAAACTGAGTCTCAGCAACCTGAAGAGACAACTAGTTATACTGCTCCCACACTTTGTTTTGTCCATCCAAGATTCCCATTGTCCCTACTCTATTCAAACCTGGGAAGATACCCAACCTTGCTATTGCATACACAATATAAGAAGTCATAAAGAAACACCTAGTCTCCCTGATATTGGTCAATTGATCATGAATAGCATTTGATACAATCATCAACCAATCAAACTGATGAGTGCCATGCAAAATTTTTTGGATGAAAGAAAACATCCACTCCTTGAAGCGAAATGTGACTCTCTTCCAAAAACTTCTAGACAGCATCATGATTAAATCTGATACCTCTTTGTAGAAATCTGCCCTCTTTGGCTGATCTGCAAGCTTGGCTAGAGATTTCTTCTTTGTCTTCAACCACTTCTTGTTCAAATGAGATTTATTGGATTCTTTAAACTTACTATATTTCTCCAAGGCCTCTACTTCATCCAACTGCACCAAGTTCTTAGGATCCGGGACACTAAATATGTTTTGCAATGCTTGAGGAGTGAGATCAATAATCACATTGTTTTGAGAATCCATGCACCGTCTGGTAGTAGGATTATAGGCACTGGCTGCTATTAAGATCCAACTTTGGGCATTGGATTGACAAAGGAAACAAAGTGATATGTGCCAAGCTGGAATCAACAATTTTGTGTGTCCTTCCTATTAGACCTTCCCGTTTCACAAAGTTTTTTGCATATAGCTCCTCAAAATTGTACTGGCCCAAATTGGTATCGGTGATATCTGACCAATTTGATTCTACCTTGCTTACTTTCACAACAGGACTCTTGTGATTATACCTCAAGGTATAAGGAAATTGTTCTAGCTTGATCTTCTTTGGTTTAGGTGTTGCCTTTGATGTCCCTGAAGGCTGGTTTCTTTGGGAAGCTTCTCCCAATGTTCCTGACATCCTCTTAGCTTTCCTGCAACAAAATCTCTAGTTATATTCTTGAATAAACATCTCAAAATGTGTCTTTAAAGTCATACCTTCCAAACATACATCAGAGGTGGAACTATGTAGCAAGCATCTTAAATAACCTTCTTCTAATATACTATCGGACTCGGACCAAAAACTATTACTGTCACTCTACTAATAAGAAGTGGGCTCGGAGTCGGAAGTAAAATAGTCGTTAGAACCGGAACCGGAATGGAAACTGATTCGGTTTCCTTCATATTTTTTGTTTTCATATCTCGTTACGGTTTCGCTTCTACTTCTGCTAGGTAAACATTTTTATGAAGTAAAAGCTTCTCATTATAATCGGAGTTGGAGATGAGATGGAAGATGGGATTGACACTCAACATAAAACACATCCAAAATTCCAAATCAATTCCGGTCCCACTTCCGACTATGTAAACCATGATGTCATCAAAGATTTTAACAACTTAATGCATAACTTCATGATTAAAAACTAAGGTCATATTAAATGAAAAGAGGGCCTAAAATTTATCATGAAATCGACCAATGCCCATATGACCATGGGGACGACTGTATTTGAGGGCGTCATATTTTAATCATTTTTAAAACAGAATTAAAGAGATACATAAAACCCTAAACCTAGAAAACACGATAAAACTAGGGCATGGATTTAACCCTTCCTAATTTACCAGATTGAATGCGCGAAAAAACCCTAAGTAAAAACAAGATTCAACTAACCCTAACTCACTGTAAAAACATGAATTTAATCTACCTCACTGTGAAAAACCCTAACTAAATCTACGTATTTAAAAAAACTAACCCAGCACGATGCGATCACGAAAAAACACGAAAGCGACAGTGCCCTCTATCACTATAAAACTAGAAACTCTACCATAAAAACCAAAAATCAAGAATAACAAACAAACAAAGAAAGGAAAACAAACATGCAAAAACATGAAGAAAGAAAACTTGCCCAAAGATTAAAACGATCAATCAATCAAACACAATAGAAAACACGAAAGCAAATACATGAAAATTCAAGAGTAAGAACCCTACCTCAAACACAAAAAGCCAGCTAACCTTCTGAATCGATTCGCAAGCAATAATCTTCTCCTCCTTGAATCGATTCACTCAAATGAACTCCACGGTTGTTCTTCCTTGCTCTTCAATCTCTTAACAATGATAATAATGATATATTTAATCCTTAATGAAGGTAAAAATGAGAATTTCTATCTACGCAGGCAGCTGTCATTAATGCATTAAATGTGATTGGGCGGAGTCAGAACTAAAAGAGAACCAACACTTCACTACAGTGCAACTTCAGTCAAAAAGTCAATGACCCAGAAGCGACGGGAGCAGAATCGAAATGGAAACTGATCCGAAAACTTCAGGAATTTCCAAACCCCATTCCCATTCTGGGTTCGGGTCCGCTAACAAAGGGAAAAATGGAACCAAACACGAAAACTAAAACATAAGACCAACATAATGAAATTTAAGACAAGGACCTAGACCAAAACCAAAAGTTTAAAAGTAGAGGCGGAGACGGGATGGATTATGATTTTGCAATTTTCAATAAATGTCAACTTAGTGCCCACTTTGGTTCTAGCTCTGATAAAGACAACATAAAAGGCCAAAAGAAAGACTAGCGGGATGGGAATCGGAATGAATTTTGAAAGAAGTTTCAGAACCCGATTTGGTTCCGGCTCCGATTCCGACAAACTAAATCAAAAATAAAATGAAATGTTGAAAGCAAAAGACTCCAGACTTTGCTTAAAGAACAACAAAAAATAAAAATAACAAAGGGGGACCCATTTTGACCAAGGCAAAAGATGGGGCGGTTATGCAAGGCATAACAAGTCTAAATTGGATTCCCAAGATGCCTTGTTTGTAAGAAGTAGGCCTAAGATAAAGGAACCTAAGGGAGACAAGAAAGGAAATGGTAAGTCCAAAGGATGGTCTAAAACCCCTGGTAAGAGTAAGGTAAAGTGTTGGAACTATGGGAAACCAGGACATATAAAGAAGGATTGTAAGAACAAGAAAAATATTTTTGATGCTTCTACAGAGAAATCCTCGGATAACGATAATGATGCATTGATCA
>CM021100.1:602583835-602603313 GCA_007115665.2 Sequoiadendron giganteum | reverse complement strand
TTCACAAAGAACACAAAGAAATATAAAATTTGTGTGAAGTTGTGACCACTCAATCTTAAGTAGAATGGTCTAGATTAGTACACCATGTGTAAAGGAAGAGATGCATGAATATAAGCATTTATAATGGAAATGAAACATTTATTTTGATGGAGGATTGGTTTGATGATTTTTGTATGAGAATAAATGACTTGAATAATGGTACAACTATTTATGGAGAAAAAAATGCATGTTGTAGAGATAGAGTACATGACCTCTAATGGGGATGAACCATGTCACAACCCAATACCACCACTTTGTGAATATCTTATCACAAGTAGATACACTTTTATTGATATCAATGAAGTGTACTTTTCTATAAAGTGTGCATTGAGGTAGGATGCTCTAGGATGAAAGGAGAAAGAGGTACCCCTAGATCTAGTATTATGTTCTTAAAAAAATATTTTAAATTCAAAAAATATTGAAGTCTACTAGTCCTTATGTCGATATATTAGTCATGTAGGCAACTAGTGTTGTGTATTTTAATATAATGGTGCATAATCAAGTGATAATTTATGACCTAACAATTAATAAGTTATTTTTAGATGACAAGGATATAGACTGACACTAGCAAGAATAAAATTATATGGAACATGAAATAAATCACAAATGATGACAAAAAGTCTTGTTTTGTGTAACCAAATTGTAAGAGTGAGTGCAAGATTGGTACATACACTTGAACTTGATTTTTATTTTGACTTAAAATTTGTGTGATCTCAAGATTAAATTTCTTGTAAAATTTGACTATCAAGATATTTTATATTAGAACGTAGATGAACTAAAGGAGATAGAAAATGGGTAAGAGTTTGGGTGCATGATCAAAGTGTCGAGGAGTTTTTCTTAAATGTAATTCCCCAAGCCTCACACTTAGGAAATACATTTATTTTTTAATAAACAATTCCATTTAAAATATGATACTGGAATATCATAGTAAACACTAACGTACACACAAAGTGTCATGTCAAGTTCAAATAAACACAAGAAAACATCACCATTGCTCCAAGAAAGGTGGCACAATTGGAATACTTAAAAATAATCTAACAAATTCCCCATGATGATCCTACAAGGGAGTAAATCTTCACCACCATAATGAGTAGGTCATAACCGATGATTTTCTTCTATCATAAACACAACACAAGGGTATAATGAGGGAACTATCTACCTCAAATCCACTTGCTAAATACATTCAATGAATCTCACAACACCAAGGGAAATCTAAGCAAGAGATAGGAAATGAGGAGAGACTATACCTTGAATAGTTGGGATGACCACTAGTTTCTTATACATAGAGTATAATGAGGATGAGAACTATCTCCAATACATTCCATGACACTTTATTGACAACCAAGAATAAGGGGGAGACCTTCAAAAGAAGTTACTCTACTAGGAGTTATAATCCATCAATATATTGGAACAATAACCAATTAATTGTATGCAAATACATGTTCCCAGCTTAAAAGTGGGAATATATCCCCCTTAAAGACACCCATCAACCAAGTGTTGGCATTGGAAGACTCAATAGACATAGGGGGAAAATGATACAAATTTTCCTTAGAAAATGATTGGAAGTACCTATTATTTGAGGACTCATTGAGCTACGAAACCCTAGGAGGACTAAAATTCCTAGGAAGGACACTAACATATAAATAGAACATAAATATGCCACACTACTAGTCCCAGAATTGAATTTTGTCCTATCTTAGCACTATTATCCAATTTTAATGCTAGTGTTTAGAGGTAGAGGCCAAATAAAAGGTTTTTTAAGGGCCCTCACTCAAGACCTCATCTTGGACACTCTACTGGTTTTAGAATCTAACATGAAAGACCCTTTAAAAATATCTATAGACAACTATAAATCTATAATGATCAATCAGGTGATCACACCCAATCTCTAACACACGAAAAATATAAAAGATACTTCCCAAGGTGGAATGAGATCTATAAGGGACTCTAAAATTAATCTAGGGGCCTAATAGAGGAAGGGAAATGCCCAAAACAAACCCCACTCACCCACCCTTCACAAGGAGAAACCAAATAACAATATGACACCACCCTACAATGAGTTTGCATACCCAAAATATAAGATAATGGGATGAATCTATCCAACAATCCAATGTCACCATAATTAAAAAAAATCTAACTCATTAAGTTTATTTCATTCCCAAGTCAAAGATAATATAAAATCATCTTACCAATATATCAAGAATGATGAAAACCATATGAAATGACATGCACATTTGATACAAACATTGAGATAATAAAATTCATGGTAGCTGTAATACCCCTCCGGTTTGCTTCCCGTTCGGTTTGCTTTATGCTATGTTTGGTTGCAGTCACCTTGATACAGGATACATTTTGTTATGATGTTTTGATCGCTACTATTGAGCGACATCTATTATTGTGTGATGTGTTGACCTAATTAGTGTTTCTCATGCTTTAATGGATTAATGATGTTGTAAAGTTAACATGAGATGTTATTATGAGATTATGGGAGTATGATGGGAGTGTCAGTTTCGATGAGTGTATTGGTGAAGAAGATGGGTTTGTATCACTTGCTTGCGATCGCCCTGCGAATCTGTAATTTCTTCTTCACGTTGTGTATTATATGCTAGATATATTGTATGATGTTGTTTACTTGGTTGCAGGATTGTAGGTACATGACATCGACTCCACCTGGTTTCACAGGTTTGAGCGTGTCGATCCAACGGTTAAGTTGAACGGGAGATAGTAGCTAAGTAACATGTGTCAAGTTTACACCCTAGCCTTAGTGTGTCATCAGTCGTGTGTGTTGAGTCATTGTCTGTCTTGCTTTAATGTTATTTATTTCTGAAAGATTCTTGATTTGGAAATATATATTTAGAATAATTGCATTTAAATCATGTTGATGGTTATTTAATTTAAATAATGCAATGTGGATAAAAGTTTATATTTAAATTAATTAATTATATTTAATTTATTTAATTAATTAAATCTAATCCAAGGGGGTTGAATTTAGTTATTAAATAATTAAATTAATTAATTAAACGTGATGCAAGAGAATGAAAGAAAATAAAAGAATTAAAATTAATTTTGGAATTTAATTTCAACTTGTGGGAATTAAATTAGAAATTGTAATTAAATGTTTATTTGGGAAATGAGTTTCAACTTTGGAAATTAATTTATTATTTGAAATTGCATTTTAAATTGAAAGTGGGTTTTCGAAAATTGAAATGGAAATTGAAATTGAAATTGAAATTGAAATTGAAATTGAAATTGAAATTCAAAATTGAAATTGAAATTGAAATTAATATCTAATTTGCATGTAATGTGAATTAGGGTTGAATTGGGTATTTTTGATTTATAAGGAATGCATGTTTTAATTTTAGGGCAAAAAAAAAAAAGTTTTTAGAAAAATTCATTTTTACAGCAGAGAAGAAATTTTGGAAAAATTTGCACAAAGAAGGGTTTGAAGAAAGTTTTGATTGTAGAATTGATTGGAGGAAAGATTGTTTGCATTTGTTGGGTTTTGGATTGGATTCATTGGATGATTGAAGAAAATTCGGGAGATCTTTGGAGGAGGGTTGCATTAGAAATTCATCTTTTCCTATAGCTTCTTGAACCAGGTTTTCTTTTGTGTTTTTATTGTTCTTGATTGTTTTTTCAAAATAGTAGTGATTAAAGATTTGTTTGTTAAATCTGTTTTAGAAAATAAATTTGTTATTAGAAGAAAAGAATTAAATAAATTTACAGCTTTTGTTTTTGTGAAAATTCTTGAGTGAAAATTGTGAAAACCTCAGTTGAATTTAAATTATTTGAGGAAATCGATTGTTTTGTTATTGGAATCAAACATAGAGATTGAACAATACATTTAGAATGTTTTTAGAAAATGTAGCCTCTGTAGGAAATCAAATTTACTTTGAAAAATCTATGTGAAAATTAGCTGGGAGAAATCTTGAGGATTTGAAACTTCTAAATTTAATATAGATCCATTTTGGTTTAATTGTTCTTTTATTGTTCATGAATTCGAGAAATTGGTTTAAAAGAATTAGTTTTAAAATCTCTATGAAATTAGTACTTCTGGAAAATTTTTGCAATTTCACCTTTAAGTGAATGTTCTGAAAAACTTCTTCAATTTATTTGGTAGGAGAAATTCTGGTTAAATATATATATTATATATACATACATATGTATATATATATTTTATTGAATATGTATATATACATATGTATATACATATAATACGTATACTGTTCATGTATGAAAAATTTATTTTAATTGCTGATGCGTCATCTGTACGACATCATTTGTTAGGGTTTTTGAAAAACTGAAATTTTATTTAAAAAAAAAGATTTCGCTATGTTTGGGGGAGGCTTGGGAGGCGCTACCTCCACCGCCGCCCCCATGAGGGGACGACTGTGGAGGAAGGGCCTCCGCAGCCCCCTCCCCTCTCCCTGTATTGTAGTTGCCTTGTGGGAGGCATCGCTGCCATTGGCAATGCCGCCCCCCCTCTTTGCATACGGCCGCCCAAAGGTTTGGGGTTCGACTGTGCATCGCACAACCACATCCCCAAACCTTTGGGGATTTTCATTTGTTTTTATTTTTTAATTTATTTTTATTTACTTTTTATATTATATATTTATGCGGAATTTGATTTATGTAAAGGGTTTAATGTATATTTTGTTTTAAATATATTTTATACATAGATTTGGTTATAAGGATTAAATAATGTTAGAATTAATTTTATATAATGTATAATTATTATATATATATATAAATATATAATGATTATGAATTTGGAAATTTTTTAATGTAGACTTTGGATTTAGGTGAATGAATTAATCTAAGTTGGAATTATTTAAATAGGTTAATTAAAATAATTAGTCTATTATTTTGAGAATAGACATTTATCTAAAGATATTTATTTTAAATTGACTGTATCTCAAAATTATCATGTTCTATGTTGGTTTGGAAAATGGAAAGGATGTTATAAAACATATTAGTTTTATTTAAAGGTAAATAACATAAGCATTTAGAAAATTATTAATCGAATATTGATATATTTTATAATAACATATTTGGTTAGTAAATAATATCAATATATATTTGATGTAATTATTGCATGAGTATTGTTAATTGGGAGTATGTTTAATATTTATTTTTAGTTTTATTGGGTGCATGTAATTTAGTTTTGCATGAAGTTTTAGAGGATAAGAATTGTTTGTATGGTCAAATAGATAAGGGAAAAGATATTTTGTAATTTGTATGTTTCAAATAGAAAATCAAAAGAGATTTAGAATGTGGTTAGAAAATTGAAAAGAATTATTGTAGAAGATTTATGTTAGTCTTAAAAGAAAACAATGGATTCGACTTAAATTATTTGAACTAGTCTATCCTTTATTATAAATTAAAGGCACCTATTTAGTTATTTCAATTAATTTTGAAAGGGCAATAGTTATTATGTTTTATTTCCATAGAGCAAATTAATCATTGTGATTGGAATATTAAAGAATATATCTCATTAAATTTATTAATATATATATTTGATGTCTATATAATATGGAGCATGTATATATATATTAAGTGTAACTTCATTATCATATTGTATTTTATTAAGAAGCATGCAATATATTATTGAATAGAGATTTAAAAATAGATTGATTAGTGTATATGGGAGAATTGATAGAGAAACAATATTTTATTATATTAAAGTGATTGGATGTTTTAAATAGAAAATTGAATGAGATGTAAGATTTGGTTAGGAAATGGAAAGAGTTTACTTGCATGGATTTGTGTTGATTTAAAAAGAAATTAAGAAGTTGTTTATATTGATGAGGCAAATAGTTATTTTAGTTTATTATATTTCAATTAGAGCAATTAATTTATTGTGAATGAAATATGAAAGAGATATGGATTTAGTATATCCAAAAATAGTAATTTTCTCGTGATTGTCTTAAATGTTCTAGTTTCTCTGTATTTCGTAAAGGGATGTAAGTTTAAATTGTTTGAGACTTCCTATAATGGAAATAGAAATATGGGATATGATTATTTGAGTTAACCTTGTAAGTGTGTCTTTGACCTTGTTAATGTTACCTATTGAATGAATATGGATTTAGGAAATCCAAATATTAGATTTGATTAATGACTTGAATGCTTTTGTTGCTATGTTGTCAAGTTGCATTGTGGGTTTTGCGATTTAGTCTTAGTCCTAAATTATAAGTCTTCCAGAAGAACTTATAGGATAAGGGTTGTTGAATCTTTATGCCATCCAGTTGTTTTTCCTTGGGTAGTGCATGGCGTCTTTTTAGTTTTACCCAGTTTCCATGAACGGGGATGTTTTGTACCTCCTATGAAAGGAGTGGACTATGTGTTTGTTGCCTCCAAGATGTTTGGAGTGAGTTCTTTTATTTATTTCCTCCTTGTGTTGGAGTGGTTGATGCCTAGTTTGTATGCACTTGTGCTTTCGCTTGGTGGATTGTTTGGTTGTGTGTTGTCCATTAGAAGAGTGGCTTTTGTTAGGGGCTGGAGCCCAAAGTGGTAAACTGGGTAACCTTCAGAAGTGAGTTAATCAGGTGATAATTAAATTAATGTACTTATATGATTAGGATGCATTCACACTAATCAAGATAATTTAATCATTACTCATAGACACAAGGGCTCATTTAGACTTGGGATGAGTGGGAAGGCCTAGAATTGCATAGTCATCTATCTTGTTAGTACAAGAGGTATTTGATGCCGCATGAGTGAGTATGAGGTCTAGGATTCCGTTGAGGCCACCAGGATTTTTGGAGCCTATGAAGGATGCCAGAGGAGATCTCATGACTACTATGCGATGAAACTCTATCTAGGACAACTGTTGTTAATTGTTTTATGTGTATGGTTCTCTTAACATACTTGATCTATTTTATGTTTGGAAGCAATGTGACCTATGTCAGTGATGTTTGAGTTCTACTTGATTTGTACTTATATTGTATTTGAGTTGTACTTGTTTAATTCATTTGTTTGGTTATATCAATATGAGTCAGTATGAGTTTGCCTTTGGTTAGTGGTTGTAGATCTTTGTCCATATTACTTTGTTACTATCTCCTAGCATGGGGGGTGGGCCTTCGGGTACCACTTGGTTGGGTGGAACATGCACCAAAACCATTGGGTCCCCATTGATCTTCAGTACTTGGTGGCGAGACATCCAGATGGACAACTCGCGGTTCTTGTTATAATTTCTTGCATTGTAATATTTCAATTTGTATAAGTTATTTTATCCCTCTTATGTTTATGAGGTGGAATTCTATAATTGTAACCTTATGTACTATTGCCTCATTCTGAGAATGAGTGATGTAACTTTTGGATTAAGTTAATGATATTATATCTTGGTTGATTATCTTATTATGTTATGTGTTATTCTTATGATGTATGATGTTATTTCATAAAGTTCTTAATGCTATGATTATATGTAATATGTATGTGTGGGTTTAAGTAATCCTAACCTTGTAGCCTTAGAGGTTGTTGTTAACTAGTAAGTGAATGCGTATGTCAAATGCACTTTTTAAAAAAAAAACGGGTTCACTTAAGATGTTAATTGCAACTTCCTTTAGGGTTACTTGGCAGGGTATTACACAAAAAAAAAAATGCATTTTTACAGCAGAGGAGAAATTTTGGAAAGATTTGCACAAAGAAGGGTTTGATGAAAGTTTTGTTTGTAGAATTGTTTGGAGGAAAGATTGTTTGCATTTGTTAGGTCTTGGTTTAGATTCATTGGAGGATTGAAGAAAGTTCAGGAAATCTTTGGAGGAGGCTTGTTTTTTGAACCAGGTTTTCCTCTTTGTGTTTTATTGTTCTTGGTTACTTTTAAAATAGTAGTGATTAAAGAATTGTTTGTTAAATCTGTTTTAGAAAAGAAAATTGTTATCTGAATCAAACCTAGAGCTGAGCAACACATTAGATCTATTTTGGAGAATTTAAAACCCTCCCTAGAAAATCAAATTTATTTTGAAAACCCTTTGTAGAAATTAGGTGGAGAAACCGTGAGGATTTTAGAAACTTCTATTTATTTTTAATATAGATCCATTTTGGTTTAATTTTTCTTTTATTGTTTTAGAATTCAGGAAAATAAGATTAAAAGATTTAATTTTGAACTTTGTGAAATTTGGTTGTTCTTTGAAAAATTGCACAATTGCACTGTAAATGAATATTTGTATAATATTTCCCCAATTCATCTATTATGTTAAATCCTTTTTTTTATATAAATATATATTATATATACATATATATATATATATATGTGTGTGTGTATATATATAATATATATTTATATTACTGTTTAAAGTAAAAATTTATATATTAATTGTCGCCACCATACAGCTGACGAATGCCTATGTAAAGTTCTATTTAAAGCGAATACCATATTCGTTGTTCGTTCATGTGTATTGTGGGGGTTATAAGCATCAGTATGGGAGGCGCTACTGCTATTGGTAGCGCCCTCCACACAGTGTGGAGGGAGCGCTGCCAAGGGCAGCGCTGCCCCTCACCATACGCGGTCGCACCCTAAGGTTTGGGGCTCGGCTGTGCTTTGCACAACTGCTCCCCAAACATAAGGGTTTTCTTTATTTTAAAACTAGCGGATGAACCAACCCTGGGCAGATGGAATTATTCCGTCCATTGGTTTTATATTTTTAATTTTATTTTAAGGATTTTTCGAATTCGTTTATGGTTTTCGATTTTGTTTAATCATTATTGCTATATAATTATAGATGGTACATGTCATATTAAATATTATAAATTGGGATTAAATAATTTGTTCAGTATGTAATAAATGATAATATATATATATATATTTGAAAGATATATGTATTTGTATCTATGGTGTTTATTTGTATTGAGTATATATTTATATTCTAGAGTTCATTAATATGGTTTTTTATTGTATTTGGAGTTTTACAATTTGGGTATTTTCTTAAATGATGGTAAACATATTTAAAGTATTCATATAATGAATAAACATAATTATTTATTATTATAATTTTTGGTGTATATATATAATATGGATCATTTATATATATAGTTAAGTGTAGATTTAATATTGTAGTGTATTTCAAATTAATGTATGCAATCTAGTATTTAATGGATATTTTAAAGAATTGGTTTGCATGCATGGATGAAAGAAATAGAGAGATTTAAATGGATGGTAGGAATTGATGTGTTAGTAGTGAAATTAAAAGAAATATACTTGCATGGTTTTATGTAATTAGTCAAAAGATGTGTTGGTTAAAATGAGAATTCTTTCCTTCATAGTATTAGTAAAAGTAGGTGCATGTCATTATTATGAATAGAGATTGTAGAAGATAAGATTATAGTGCATGGTAAATTAGATAAGGAAGAAGATATTGTATATATCGATAAAATTGCATGTTTTAAATGGATAGTTGAAGAGACATAGACTCTGGATAGAAAATTGAAAAGATTGTTTGCAATAGTTGAATGTTGTATTAAAAATAAATTTAGGAATTGATTATTATGAAGAGACAATTAATTACTTTAATTTAATTATTTTCTATTTGAGCAATTTATTTGTTGAGAATGTATATTTAATGGTTTGAATAAATAGATGTATGCAATAAGGGTTTGGAAAGGGAAACTATTAGAGGAAATTAACATAGTGTGTTGCTAAACTAGAAGAAATATAAGGTTTGGGTTAAGAAATTGAAAAGAAGTATTGTAGAAGATTTATGTTAGTTTTAAAAGAAAATAATGGATTCAACTTAAATTATTTGAACTAGTCCATCCTTTATTATAAACAAAAGGCACTTAGTTAGTTATTTCTATTAATTTTAAAAGGGCAATAGTTTATTTTATTGTTTTTAGAATATGAAAGAGTTATGGATTTAGAATAACTGAAAATAGTATTATCATGATTGCTTTAAATGTTTTGTTTTCTTTGTGTTCATAAAGGAAAGTGAGTCTAATTGATTTGGATGTCTAGTAATGAAATAGGAAATATGGTTATATGATTAGTTCAGTTAATCTAGTTATTGTGCCTTTGACTTTGTCAACGTTTCTATTGAATGATTATGGATTTAAGAAATCCAAATATTAGATTTGATTAATGACTTGAAAGCTTTTGTGGCTATGTCGTCATGATGCATTTTGGGATATGGGATTTAGTGTTAGTCCTAAATTATAAGTCTTCTAGAAGAACTTAGAGGATAAGGGCTATTGAATATTTATGCCATCCAGTTGTTTTCCCTTGGGTAGTGCATGGCATCTTTTCAGTTTTACCCGGTTTCCATGAATGAGGATGTTTGTGCCTCCTGTGAAAGGAGTGGTCTATGTGTTATGTTGCCTCCAAGATGTTTGGAGTGAGTTCTTTTATTTGTTTCCTCCTTGTGTTGGAGTGGTTATGATGCCTAGTTTGTATGCACTTGTGTTTCCCTTGGTGATTGGTTTGTGAGTGTGTTGTCCATTAGAAGAGTGGCTTTTATTAGGGGCCGAAGTCCAAAGTGGTAAACCGGGTAACCTTCAGAAGTGAGTTAATCAAGTGATAACTAAATTAATGTACTTATATGATTAGGATGTATTCACACTTATCAAGATAATTTAATCCTCACTCATAGACACAAGGGCTCGTTTAGACTTGGGATGAGTAGGAAGGCCTGGAATGGCATAGTCATTTATCTTGTCAGTATGAGAGGTATTTGATGCCGCATGAGTGAGTATGAGGGCCGGGATTTAGTTGAGGCCACCAAGATTTTCAGAGCCTATGAAGGATGCCCAGAGGAGATCTCATGACTACTATGCGATGACACTCTATCTAGGACAACTGTTGTTAATTGTTTTATGTGTATGGTTCTATGAACATACTTGATTAATATTATTTCTAGAAGCAATATGACCTATGTCAGTGATGTTGGAGTTGTACTTGATTTTTACTTGTATGGTGATTGAGTTGTACTTGTTAGTTCATTTGTTTGGAGATATCAGTATGAGTTAGTATGAGTCTGCCTTTGGTTAGTGGTTGTAGATCTTTGTCCATGTTTCATTGTTACTATCTCCTAGCATGGGGGGCGAGCCTTCGGGTACCACTTGGTTGGGTGGAACATGCACCAAAACCATTGGGTTCCCATTGATCTTCAATACTTGGTGGCGAGACATCGAGATGGATAGCTCGCGGTTCTTGTTGTAATTTCTTGCATTATAATATTTCAATTTGTATAAGTTATTTTATCCCTCTTATGTTTATGAGGTGGAATTCTGTAATTGTAACCTTATGTACTATTGCCTCATTCTGGGAATGAGTGATGTAACTATTGTTTTAAGTTAATGATTATGATATTGTATCTTGGATTTTTATTTTATTATGTTATGTGGTAGCCTTATGATGTATGATGTTTTAATGCTATGGTTGTATGTAATTTGTATGTGTGGGTTTATGTAATCCTAACCTTGTAGCCTTAGAGGTTTTTGTTAATTAGTAAGTGATTGTGTATGTTAAATGCACTTTATAAAAAAAAAAAAAGGTTCGCTTAAGATGTTAATTGCAACTTCCTTTAAGGTTACTTAGCAGGGCATTACAGCACGACTATTGTGGGCAGCGCTAGCTAGCTCACAACGCCAGCTCCCCACCTATGGGGAACGGTTGTGGGGAAGCAATTACTCCCCCACATGCCATTTAAACTAATAAAAAATATTATATTAACACTTGCGAAATACAATTTGCATACGGTAATTTTTGCCAGAGTTTTTTTTGTTTGAAAATAAAATATCTTCAAAAGATTTGGAAAAATACAACATATATATATATATATATATTTATATGTGTGTATATATATATATATATATTTAAGTATATATATATATATATATATATATATATATATATATATATATATATATATATATATATATATATATATATATATAAACATATATTTAAACAAACAAATAATTGTTCTGAATGGCCAATTTAATTTCACAAAATTTCCTACGGAAAATATATACAAAACTTTCCCAGAGAAGAATGTTGTATAAAAAAATTCTATATGAGAATAATTTCAAATTTTACAAAGGTTTTCCATTTCTTCTAGAGGCTTTCAAAGCTTTCCCAACAATTTTCTAATTTCAAAACAAATAAAAACTTAAAACAATTTCTAAATAAGATCAAGATTTTATGGCAATTTCTAGACATGACAATCTTTCAAACTTACAAAATATTCAAAAGCTTCTAATCTTGTACATGCGATATTTTCCAGAACAACAAATTAATCTAATAGCCTTTCCAAATTGAAATTAAATAAAATGATTAAGGAACCTATTTCCAGACGATTGAGGAAATGATCTTTAAAGTAGAGGTTCTCCTTTAGCTTCCTATTTACCAAAGCTTCTTCCAACAAAATCTAAGCTTCTTCCCAATTTTCACTTTTCAAGAAATATCAAAATAAAATCAAAGTCGAAGTTTTTTCGAGAATTTCCTTCCCCAAATTTTCAACAACAAACTATAAGAACCCATCTCAATTTTCAACCACCTCCCCAAAATATCTTCTCTCCTCCCATGAAGTAGCCTCTTTCCTCTTCTAGTTAAAGCAAATATTCTCTCTGAGAATTAATTTCCCAATAACCGTGTTTAAATTTCCCCAACACATGTCAAAAACCAAATATCTTCTCAACCAATTCACAAATAATCCCTCTAGATATTTTCAAGATATTTATGCATTTTAATAATTCAAAATCACATAGTATTTTCTAATTTAAATTTAATCTAATTAATTTAATTACTTTATAAAATAAAATAAATTTAATTAATTAAATAAAATACAAAGCTTCTATCACAAAAATCAAGATTAATTATATAATTTCATAAAAAAAATTAAGCATTAATCTCCCATAAACATACCTTGCAACACAAATAAACAACAAGGAGAAAAGGGACAACATGACAACTAAGCATATGTACCGAAACAAAGACTGACGACACACTATGACAAGGGTTGTGGTTTGACAAGGAAATCCAGTTACTATCTCCCAATCAACTAACTGTTAGGCAATGGACACGCTCAAACTTGTGAATCCAGGTGGAGTCAATGTCCTATACCTGCAATCCTGCAATCAAAGCATATGTCAAACATATATATATCTGTACACATCTAAAACTGGTCATAGTCGATCAAACCTGTTAATTAATTAAATATGAATTATTTAATTAATGTTTCTTAAGTCTTCTACATATAAATAAATTTAATTATTTATTTATATTGTTCATTTTCTAATTCTTCTAAATTAATTAAATAAACAAACTTTATTTAATTAATGCTATCTTCCTCTTAATTAATTAAATAAATTTTACAGTTTATTTACATTAATTATCAAATTTTAAATTCTAAATTTAAATGATTATTCTTCCCTCCACATTTAATTAAATATTTTCATTATTTAATCATTATCCAAATTCCCACTTCTCTCACAAAAATTAAATATTCTTAATATTTAATTAAAAGGCTTTTTCCTTTTCTCATAATTAAATATTTACAATATTTAATTAAAACCTTTTCACATTTCTCTCACACATAATTAAATATTTATTTAATTATGAGAGACACCTTTCAATTTGTCTCTTCATTTTTTGTCTCTCAAAATTCTATCTTTTTGAATTCTCGATCTCTCACTGTTCATTTCAACAGGTTTGAACTCGACCGTCGATCTTGGCCAATCAAATTCCTACCTTCAAAAATCTATAAATACAACTCTTTCATGAACTAAAAAGGACCTCAAATCTCATACTTTCATGCGTAGTTATTATAGTCGCATATTAAGCATTTCATAACATTTCAATTCAATAAGCTCAATCTTGTAGATGCATATGCATTTTAATAATCTCATTCTCTCAAGTGCCATTCTATAAGCTATGTTTGCACAACTGAGAGCAAACATATTGAAGTGAAACCTTGGAGATAGAGGACAATGGAATGAATTTGAAGAAGCTATTGTTTAGAGTTTACGTTTGATTTATTTATTCAATTTTCTTCAATCTAATGTTTCATTGGTGTATTAGATTAGTTTCAATTTAATTGACACATTTTCTCATACACAATATCATAATAAATCACACTGTGAAGAGAGAATCACAGAATCACAGAGTGCTTGCAAGCGAGTGATGCAATCTAGTTTCCCTTCACCAATATAGTGTCACATCAAACTGATGAATCTAGAATATCAACTCAAATAAAAAACTATGCCAATAAGCAATCATGTCATAAACAATATTCATCCATAATTTGTATTGTAACACCCCGTCGTGGAACCTAGGGAACATCATGTCATTAATGCTAAACAACTAGATAATTTTTTTTTTTAAACATTTAATAACAACATGAGACTAACAACCTAACATGAATGTTCTAGGATTCCACAAATACACTAATAAAGTAATTAAACATAATAACACATCAAGAACTATACATATATCAATCCATGTGAATAGTCATATCCAGATTACATTACAAAAAGAGTTACATTACAAGCTCAGTTACAACAAATGAGATTGTGATTAATCTGCATACATCACAGGTGGTAGTACAATGAAACCTCATGTAACATCATGAGAATGTACAAAATAGAATAAAAACAAGAATAGTTGGCGACCAAGTGAACGAACTCATCTAACGAACAACTCTGTGAACGATGTGAATCCAAGATCCTACCAAGAACAAGCATGTCTCGAATAATATCACCTACAGGGAACCCAATGGAAGATGTGGCACGTTCCTCCCAACTATGTGGAACTCAAAAGCCCACCCCCATGCTAGGAGATAGAACAGGTCCTCAAGTCAAAACAGACAATAGGAAGAACAACACATAATACATGGTCGACATATATCACATCACAATGACAAGACAACTAACATACTCGAAGAGGCGACTCAAAATCACAACTGACTCAACACAAGAGAAATAACAAGTGTACAAGGACAAGAGTGTCATCAAAAAAGCTCGACATAAGTTACCCAATGGGATCTTCATAGGCTACCAACCCACATACTTGTTTAAACCCTGGCAACTTGGACCGATCCTCGACCCCCACTCTCACTCATGCAGGATCAACATACCTTTTGAAGGGACAAGACAATTGATCTTCACTATTCTAGTCCTTCCCACTCATCCCAATCCCAAATGAGCACTTGAGTCTTGAGTGAGGCTAACTTATTTGAATTAATATGAGATGCTACCCAAAACCCCTAAAAGCTTATTTTAGTTATCACTTAGTTAACACACTTCCGAGAGGTTGCCCCTATAACCATTTCTGGGTCTAACCCCTAACAGAAGCCACTCCTCCTAACGAACAACTTCTCAAAATGACTAAACAATAAAGCCAACTTGCATGCAAAAGAAAACTTCCTTACACAAAGAATGAAAGTCATCAGAACCAAACACTAACATTAAATATCTCAATAAGAACCACAAAAAATGCAAGGCCAAAACTATCAAGAACAACACATGTCCATATCATGGACTTCAAAATGTCTGAAAGTAAATTCAAAAGAACTCTAAATGTGCATGGCTCACATTTTCCCATTTAACACAAAATGAAAACAACCATAATAATCTATCCATGTTCCCATAGCAACACTAATAGTAAACACCTCTGGGAAATGATAAACTAACACCATACTTTAATAAATGAAGTAAGAGTAGACCCTTAATAGAGAGATACCATTTGAACATGATTAACAAATTCCATTCAAGATTTTCCAAACATACAAGTCTAACTACTCACACATTTAACTAGACTACATTTGTGATCTTGAATCATACAGGACTCATATAAACCCATTATAACTTATTGATCAATAGAAAATAATTTCACCAATAAAAGTTGATATTCTATTCACTTATTTTATGAAGAAAAATTTAAGTATTGAAAACCCATATTAACTAACATAATTTCTTAAAACATTTCCTCATTGTAAATTAACAATATAGATATGCTTTACAATCTAAATGCCATTGCTTTCAATATAAGAAAGTTTTAACATTAATTACTTATTTACTTATACTCATTGCATTTAGTAAAGACATTTATTAACTATATATTAACATTACCTATGTTTAACAATTTAAATTCCATCTCTCAAAGTATGAGGTGGAATTAACATTAAATACTTAATTCCTAATGTCATTCGTTAAGTGTGTTAATGAATAGAATAATGGAAATATGTATATATATACATATTTTAATAAAATTACTATCAATTATTACTTACTTGGTGATCTAAACTTAATAAACCATATTCTAATATAAAACTATGCCTATTAACTAACGGCTAAGAGTATATGATACATGGCATCATTGAATGTTACATGCACAATCGAATGAATAAGGATATCAACGACAAAAGTTAAGAAAAGAAATGCAGCACATAGTGACTAAAGATGGCATTAACACATGAAAACAACATGCACTAAGTGATGTGAATTAGGGAAGACACTAGAGATAGACCAGTTCGCCAGATTCAAAGACTCATGCATATTTGTTAAAGGAGGATGATACATTATAAAGAAAACCAATGTATTAATGAAAGGACTTGCTATAAATTGTCTCTTCTTACTAATTAGTCAAAAGAGGTTTCAATAGAAAGATCACAATCTGATTGGCAACTTTTTATTTAACACCAAAGAGATAAATATAAGCATGCATACGTTACCTCTAAACAAACACTTATTACTATGATTATGAATGATAGTTAAGTCTTCTTTTAAGCGACACCTCAAAACACTATGCACAAGAAGTTAAGGTTTATGCTAACTGTCGATGCAAGAATGTTGCATGCTAAAGGTCAAGCAATTATAAGGATACACTAACTAACAAGAACCACCATCAAAGAGAATAGACATCAAAGAAATATGGGAAACTAGATGCATGTGATTATAAGAACAAAGGCATATAAACTTGTCTCGATTCACCAGCAACCAGGAAAACCATGGCATCAATCACAACAAGACAACAAAGAATAAGAAAAATAGATTATATGCATGAGAGTATAAATGCTTGTGCCCAGTGTCTCAGAGGAGAATTTTGCATAAGGTGAGATGAGGTATGAATGAAATTTCAGATCCTACACATGTATGACACAAGATCAAGATATCAAAGCACCTAAAGTGATAGACCTGGGAGACACTCTCCATATGTAAGTTTAAGTATCTGAAATAGAATTACCATCGAATCCTTCTCAATTCATGCCTTAAAGGGATATGAAGACAAAATCAAAGCATAAGGATTAAGAATAATTAAGCAGTTGAATTTGCATTTGGGTAGACAATATTTTAATCAGAGGACATTTAAATATTGAATATTAATCAAAATTTTATGGAGATTCTACTGGGCGCGCATAGGGACAAACATATAAAACTCAATAATGTTTGGCCTTCTATCATAGCAATTGAGATAAGATTCATAAAATTATTAAAGAATAATAAGGCAGATCTTTACCATTTTCCAAATACAAGCGCTGCAATAGAGAAGGGCTGTGAATAGAATCAAGGAGTATCTTTAAATCTATACTCCCAACTATGATTTAGCTAATGCCTAATGACAAATATTTGCCTATCTTAAAATGATCTTAAACTAAAACTTTGAATTGAAATATTAATCTCCTATACTACTGTTAATTTCACATGACTCAAAGGCATCCGATAGTCATAATACGATGATCAAGTAGCTCATATTTCATGCTTTCTTACACCTTGGATGCCTATCAGCTAAAAGAAATCTTTGCCTATCAAATTGCTTAGGCACCTATCCAAACTTAACTTAATAGATTGAATTCCCATCAAAATTTATAGGTACTCCATAAAGATCAAGTAAAAGAAAAATTCAAATAGAGGAAAAGAAAAAGCAACAATGAAATAAAATTCAAGGCTTGCATAAACTAGACGGGAAAATAACAACATGGAAAGCTATGAAAAACGATAGCCATTAGAGCTAGTGATAGCGATTGAAGCATGAAGCTTGTTGTCAAGCCTACCAAAGCTAGAATTTTTTTCCAAAATAACATGATGAGCAAATATAGAGACAAGATGGAGCAATGTATGATACTCCAAGACAAATGACAAATCTAGATCATGCAAGGGTGATACAACATAAACCATTTTCTGGGAGAGTACAAAAGACCATAGCTAGATCTGCAATACTTTCTTTTCTTATTTACCTCACCTTAATTCTGACAAAATTGAAATTACTGATTTAACGTTCTATTGTGTATGCAGGTACCAAGACAAGATTTTTGCAGCATAATAAAATCGAAATACTACAAACCATTTTTTTTTACATGAATCAAAACAAGAATCTATATGAAATTTATAAGAAGAAAACCTGAAACATTGTCCCTAATTCAAACAATGACGAAGCAAAAACCCAAAGAAATTCAGTCTATCAAACTCTTACAGTATGAGCACAGCTTCAAATCAATTTTTAGCTTTCCAAACAAAACCCCAGAAAAATACAGAAAATAAAATTTTCTCGTGAAAACAACAATTCCCCTTTTTGAAAATCAATTTCCCATATAAATACAATTCACCCACTCAACTTTCAGATTGCATGAAAATTCATCCATCAGTTAAACTTTTACAGCTTCAAGATCAAAACAAGATATTTTGCAACTTTAAATCACAACTGCTATTTAATCTTTGCCAATTTTTGAAAACATCAAGATTGTGCATTCATATGACTCTCCCCATATACCCTCTCCCTCTCACTCTTTCCCTCTCCCTCTCACTCTCTCCCTCTCCCTCTCCCTCTCCCTCTCCCTTTCTAACTCTTCGACTCTCTCTCTCCCTCTCCCTCTCTCTCCTTATCCCTCCCTCTCCCTCTCTCTCTCTCTCTCTCTCTCTCTTTCTCCCTCTCTCTCTCTCTCACCCCTCTCCCTCTAACTCTCTCCCTCTCTCCATATATCTCTCCCTCTCCCTCTCTCCCTCAACTCTAAACCCTCTCTCCCTCTCCCTTTCTCCCTCTCACTCTCTCACTCTCCCACTCTACATGTCCCTGTCCTTGTCCCTATCCCTCTCTCCCTCTCCCCATCTCCCTCTCCCTCTCCCTCTCCCTCCCACTCTCCCTTTTTCTCTCTCAATCTACCACTCTCCTTCTCTCCCTCGCTCTCTCACTCTCCCACTCTCCCTTTCACCCTCTCCATCTCACTCTCTTACTCTCCCCTCTCCCTATCCCTCTCTCTCACTCTCCCTCTCTCTCCCTATCCCTCCCTATCTCACTCTGACTCTCCCTCCCTTTATCTCTCCCTCTCTCAATCCTCAACTCTCCCACTATATACCATTAAACCTTTGCTCTTTGTGTGTAAAACTTAGATATCTAATCTGAGTCAGATATTAGATTTGTGAAACTTTGATATGTAGAGATAAAATCTTAAAACTCTCCCACTCTCCTCCCTCTCCCCCCCTCCCTCTCTCACTCTTCCACTCTCCCTCCCACT
>CM021100.1:602509144-602583735 GCA_007115665.2 Sequoiadendron giganteum | reverse complement strand
AATCTTTTAGGGGTATTGGGTAGCATCTCATATTAATTCAAATAAGTTAGCCTCACTCAAGACTCAAGTGCTCATTTGGGCTTGGGATGAGTGGGAAGGCCTGGAATGGCGAAGATCAACTATCTTGTCCCTTCGAAAGGTATGTTGATCATGCATGAGTGAGAGTGGGAATTAGGGGATGGGGTCCAAGTTGCCAGAGTTTAAACAAATTATGTGGGTTGGTAACTATGAAGATCCCATTGGGTGTATGTCGAACTTTTTGATGACACTCTTGTCCTTGTACACTTGTTATTTCTCTTGTGTTGAGTCAGTTGTGATTTTGAGTCGCCTCTTCGAGTATGTTAGTTGTCTTGTCATTGTGATGTGATATATGTCGACCATGTATTATGTGTTGTTCTTCCTATTGTCTGTTTTGACTTGAGGACCTGTTCTATCTCCTAGCATGGGGGTGGGCTTTTGAGTTCCACATAGTTGGGAGGAACGTGCCACATCTTCCATTGGGTTCCCTGTAGGTGATATTATTCGAGACATGCTTGTTCTTGGTAGGATCTTGGATTCACATCGTTCACAGAGTTGTTCGTTAGATGAGTTCGTTCACTTGGTCGCCAACTATTCTTGTTTTTATTCTATTTTGTACATTCTCATGATGTTACATGAGGTTTCATTGTACTACCACCTGTGATGTATGCAGATTAATCACAATCTCATTTGTTGTAACTGAGCTTGTAATGTAACTCTTTTTGTAATGTAATCTGGATATGACTATTCACATGGATTGATATATGTATAGTTCTTGATGTGTTATTATGTTTAATTACTTTATTAGTGTATTTGTGGAATCCTAGAACATTCATGTTAGGTTGTTAGTCTCATGTTGTTATTAAATGTTTAAAAAAAAAAATTATCTAGTTGTTTAGCATTAATGACATGATGTTCCCTAGGTTCCACGACGGGGTGTTACAATACAAATTATGGATGAATATTGTTTATGACATGATTGCTTATTGGCATAGTTTTTTATTTGAGTTGATATTCTAGATTCATCAGTTTGATGTGACACTATATTGGTGAAGGGAAACTAGATTGCATCACTCGCTTGCAAGCACTCTGTGATTCTGTGATTCTCTCTTCACAGTGTGATTTATTATGATATTGTGTATGAGAAAATGTGTCAATTAAATTGAAACTAATCTAATACACCAATGAAACATTAGATTGAAGAAAATTGAATAAATAAATCAAACGTAAACTCTAAACAATAGCTTCTTCAAATTCATTCCATTGTCCTCTATCTCCAAGGTTTCACTTCAATATGTTTGCTCTCAGTTGTGCAAACATAGCTTATAGAATGGCACTTGAGAGAATGAGATTATTAAAATGCATATGCATCTACAAGATTGAGCTTATTGAATTGAAATGTTATGAAATGCTTAATATGCGACTATAATAACTACGCATGAAAGTATGAGATTTGAGGTCCTTTTTAGTTCATGAAAGAGTTGTATTTATAGATTTTTGAAGGTAGGAATTTGATTGGCCAAGATCGACGGTCGAGTTCAAACCTGTTGAAATGAACAGTGAGAGATCGAGAATTCAAAAAGATAGAATTTTGAGAGACAAAAAATGAAGAGACAAATTGAAAGGTGTCTCTCATAATTAAATAAATATTTAATTATGTGTGAGAGAAATGTGAAAAGGTTTTAATTAAATATTGTAAATATTTAATTATGAGAAAAGGAAAAAGCCTTTTAATTAAATATTAAGAATATTTAATTTTTGTGAGAGAAGTGGGAATTTGGATAATGATTAAATAATGAAAATATTTAATTAAATGTGGAGGGAAGAATAATCATTTAAATTTAGAATTTAAAATTTGATAATTAATGTAAATAAACTGTAAAATTTATTTAATTAATTAAGAGGAAGATAGCATTAATTAAATAAAGTTTGTTTATTTAATTAATTTAGAAGAATTAGAAAATGAACAATATAAATAAATAATTAAATTTATTTATATGTAGAAGACTTAAGAAACATTAATTAAATAATTCATATTTAATTAATTAACAGGTTTGATCGACTATGACCAGTTTTAGATGTGTACAGATATATATATGTTTGACATATGCTTTGATTGCAGGATTGCAGGTATAGGACATTGACTCCACCTGGATTCACAAGTTTGAGCGTGTCCATTGCCTAACAGTTAGTTGATTGGGAGATAGTAACTGGATTTCCTTGTCAAACCACAACCCTTGTCATAGTGTGTCGTCAGTCTTTGTTTCGGTACATATGCTTAGTTGTCATGTTGTCCCTTTTCTCCTTGTTGTTTATTTGTGTTGCAAGGTATGTTTATGGGAGATTAATGCTTAATTTTTTTTATGAAATTATATAATTAATCTTGATTTTTGTGATAGAAGCTTTGTATTTTATTTAATTAATTAAATTTATTTTATTTTATAAAGTAATTAAATTAATTAGATTAAATTTAAATTAGAAAATACTATGTGATTTTGAATTATTAAAATGCATAAATATCTTGAAAATATCTAGAGGGATTATTTGTGAATTGGTTGAGAAGATATTTGGTTTTTGACATGTGTTGGGGAAATTTAAACACGGTTATTGGGAAATTAATTCTCAGAGAGAATATTTGCTTTAACTAGAAGAGGAAAGAGGCTACTTCATGGGAGGAGAGAAGATATTTTGGGGAGGTGGTTGAAAATTGAGATGGGTTCTTATAGTTTGTTGTTGAAAATTTGGGGAAGGAAATTCTCGAAAAAACTTCGACTTTGATTTTATTTTGATATTTCTTGAAAAGTGAAAATTGGGAAGAAGCTTAGATTTTGTTGGAAGAAGCTTTGGTAAATAGGAAGCTAAAGGAGAACCTCTACTTTAAAGATCATTTCCTCAATCGTCTGGAAATAGGTTCCTTAATCATTTTATTTAATTTCAATTTGGAAAGGCTATTAGATTAATTTGTTGTTCTGGAAAATATCGCATGTACAAGATTAGAAGCTTTTGAATATTTTGTAAGTTTGAAAGATTGTCATGTCTAGAAATTGCCATAAAATCTTGATCTTATTTAGAAATTGTTTTAAGTTTTTATTTGTTTTGAAATTAGAAAATTGTTGGGAAAGCTTTGAAAGCCTCTAGAAGAAATGGAAAACCTTTGTAAAATTTGAAATTATTCTCATATAGAATTTTTTTATACAACATTCTTCTCTGGGAAAGTTTTGTATATATTTTCCGTAGGAAATTTTGTGAAATTAAATTGGCCATTCAGAACAATTATTTGTTTGTTTAAATATATGTTTATATATATATATATATATATATATATATATATATATATATATATATATATATATATATATATATATATATATATATATATATATATATATATACTTAAATATATATATATATATATACACACATATAAATATATATATATATATATATGTTGTATTTTTCCAAATCTTTTGAAGATATTTTATTTTCAAACAAAAAAAACTCTGGCAAAAATTACCGTATGCAAATTGTATTTCGCAAGTGTTAATATAATATTTTTTATTAGTTTAAATGGCATGTGGGGGAGTAATTGCTTCCCCACAACCGTTCCCCATAGGTGGGGAGCTGGCGTTGTGAGCTAGCTAGCGCTGCCCACAATAGTCGTGCTGTAATGCCCTGCTAAGTAACCTTAAAGGAAGTTGCAATTAACATCTTAAGCGAACCTTTTTTTTTTTTTATAAAGTGCATTTAACATACACAATCACTTACTAATTAACAAAAACCTCTAAGGCTACAAGGTTAGGATTACATAAACCCACACATACAAATTACATACAACCATAGCATTAAAACATCATACATCATAAGGCTACCACATAACATAATAAAATAAAAATCCAAGATACAATATCATAATCATTAACTTAAAACAATAGTTACATCACTCATTCCCAGAATGAGGCAATAGTACATAAGGTTACAATTACAGAATTCCACCTCATAAACATAAGAGGGATAAAATAACTTATACAAATTGAAATATTATAATGCAAGAAATTACAACAAGAACCGCGAGCTATCCATCTCGATGTCTCGCCACCAAGTATTGAAGATCAATGGGAACCCAATGGTTTTGGTGCATGTTCCACCCAACCAAGTGGTACCCGAAGGCTCGCCCCCCATGCTAGGAGATAGTAACAATGAAACATGGACAAAGATCTACAACCACTAACCAAAGGCAGACTCATACTAACTCATACTGATATCTCCAAACAAATGAACTAACAAGTACAACTCAATCACCATACAAGTAAAAATCAAGTACAACTCCAACATCACTGACATAGGTCATATTGCTTCTAGAAATAATATTAATCAAGTATGTTCATAGAACCATACACATAAAACAATTAACAACAGTTGTCCTAGATAGAGTGTCATCGCATAGTAGTCATGAGATCTCCTCTGGGCATCCTTCATAGGCTCTGAAAATCTTGGTGGCCTCAACTAAATCCCGGCCCTCATACTCACTCATGCGGCATCAAATACCTCTCATACTGACAAGATAAATGACTATGCCATTCCAGGCCTTCCTACTCATCCCAAGTCTAAACGAGCCCTTGTGTCTATGAGTGAGGATTAAATTATCTTGATAAGTGTGAATACATCCTAATCATATAAGTACATTAATTTAGTTATCACTTGATTAACTCACTTCTGAAGGTTACCCGGTTTACCACTTTGGACTTCGGCCCCTAATAAAAGCCACTCTTCTAATGGACAACACACTCACAAACCAATCACCAAGGGAAACACAAGTGCATACAAACTAGGCATCATAACCACTCCAACACAAGGAGGAAACAAATAAAAGAACTCACTCCAAACATCTTGGAGGCAACATAACACATAGACCACTCCTTTCACAGGAGGCACAAACATCCTCATTCATGGAAACCGGGTAAAACTGAAAAGATGCCATGCACTACCCAAGGGAAAACAACTGGATGGCATAAATATTCAATAGCCCTTATCCTCTAAGTTCTTCTAGAAGACTTATAATTTAGGACTAACACTAAATCCCATATCCCAAAATGCATCATGACGACATAGCCACAAAAGCTTTCAAGTCATTAATCAAATCTAATATTTGGATTTCTTAAATCCATAATCATTCAATAGAAACGTTGACAAAGTCAAAGGCACAATAACTAGATTAACTGAACTAATCATATAACCATATTTCCTATTTCATTACTAGACATCCAAATCAATTAGACTCACTTTCCTTTATGAACACAAAGAAAACAAAACATTTAAAGCAATCATGATAATACTATTTTCAGTTATTCTAAATCCATAACTCTTTCATATTCTAAAAACAATAAAATAAACTATTGCCCTTTTAAAATTAATAGAAATAACTAACTAAGTGCCTTTTGTTTATAATAAAGGATGGACTAGTTCAAATAATTTAAGTTGAATCCATTATTTTCTTTTAAAACTAACATAAATCTTCTACAATACTTCTTTTCAATTTCTTAACCCAAACCTTATATTTCTTCTAGTTTAGCAACACACTATGTTAATTTCCTCTAATAGTTTCCCTTTCCAAACCCTTATTGCATACATCTATTTATTCAAACCATTAAATATACATTCTCAACAAATAAATTGCTCAAATAGAAAATAATTAAATTAAAGTAATTAATTGTCTCTTCATAATAATCAATTCCTAAATTTATTTTTAATACAACATTCAACTATTGCAAACAATCTTTTCAATTTTCTATCCAGAGTCTATGTCTCTTCAACTATCCATTTAAAACATGCAATTTTATCGATATATACAATATCTTCTTCCTTATCTAATTTACCATGCACTATAATCTTATCTTCTACAATCTCTATTCATAATAATGACATGCACCTACTTTTACTAATACTATGAAGGAAAGAATTCTCATTTTAACCAACACATCTTTTGACTAATTACATAAAACCATGCAAGTATATTTCTTTTAATTTCACTACTAACACATCAATTCCTACCATCCATTTAAATCTCTCTATTTCTTTCATCCATGCATGCAAACCAATTCTTTAAAATATCCATTAAATACTAGATTGCATACATTAATTTGAAATACACTACAATATTAAATCTACACTTAACTATATATATAAATGATCCATATTATATATATACACCAAAAATTATAATAATAAATAATTATGTTTATTCATTATATGAATACTTTAAATATGTTTACCATCATTTAAGAAAATACCCAAATTGTAAAACTCCAAATACAATAAAAAACCATATTAATGAACTCTAGAATATAAATATATACTCAATACAAATAAACACCATAGATACAAATACATATATCTTTCAAATATATATATATATATATTATCATTTATTACATACTGAACAAATTATTTAATCCCAATTTATAATATTTAATATGACATGTACCATCTATAATTATATAGCAATAATGATTAAACAAAATCGAAAACCATAAACGAATTCGAAAAATCCTTAAAATAAAATTAAAAATATAAAACCAATGGACGGAATAATTCCATCTGCCCAGGGTTGGTTCATCCGCTAGTTTTAAAATAAAGAAAACCCTTATGTTTGGGGAGCAGTTGTGCAAAGCACAGCCGAGCCCCAAACCTTAGGGTGCGACCGCGTATGGTGAGGGGCAGCGCTGCCCTTGGCAGCGCTCCCTCCACACTGTGTGGAGGGCGCTACCAATAGCAGTAGCGCCTCCCATACTGATGCTTATAACCCCCACAATACACATGAACGAACAACGAATATGGTATTCGCTTTAAATAGAACTTTACATAGGCATTCGTCAGCTGTATGGTGGCGACAATTAATATATAAATTTTTACTTTAAACAGTAATATAAATATATATTATATATATACACACACACATATATATATATATATATGTATATATAATATATATTTATATAAAAAAAAGGATTTAACATAATAGATGAATTGGGGAAATATTATACAAATATTCATTTACAGTGCAATTGTGCAATTTTTCAAAGAACAACCAAATTTCACAAAGTTCAAAATTAAATCTTTTAATCTTATTTTCCTGAATTCTAAAACAATAAAAGAAAAATTAAACCAAAATGGATCTATATTAAAAATAAATAGAAGTTTCTAAAATCCTCACGGTTTCTCCACCTAATTTCTACAAAGGGTTTTCAAAATAAATTTGATTTTCTAGGGAGGGTTTTAAATTCTCCAAAATAGATCTAATGTGTTGCTCAGCTCTAGGTTTGATTCAGATAACAATTTTCTTTTCTAAAACAGATTTAACAAACAATTCTTTAATCACTACTATTTTAAAAGTAACCAAGAACAATAAAACACAAAGAGGAAAACCTGGTTCAAAAAACAAGCCTCCTCCAAAGATTTCCTGAACTTTCTTCAATCCTCCAATGAATCTAAACCAAGACCTAACAAATGCAAACAATCTTTCCTCCAAACAATTCTACAAACAAAACTTTCATCAAACCCTTCTTTGTGCAAATCTTTCCAAAATTTCTCCTCTGCTGTAAAAATGCATTTTTTTTTTTGTGTAATACCCTGCCAAGTAACCCTAAAGGAAGTTGCAATTAACATCTTAAGTGAACCCGTTTTTTTTTTAAAAAGTGCATTTGACATACGCATTCACTTACTAGTTAACAACAACCTCTAAGGCTACAAGGTTAGGATTACTTAAACCCACACATACATATTACATATAATCATAGCATTAAGAACTTTATGAAATAACATCATACATCATAAGAATAACACATAACATAATAAGATAATCAACCAAGATATAATATCATTAACTTAATCCAAAAGTTACATCACTCATTCTCAGAATGAGGCAATAGTACATAAGGTTACAATTATAGAATTCCACCTCATAAACATAAGAGGGATAAAATAACTTATACAAATTGAAATATTACAATGCAAGAAATTATAACAAGAACCGCGAGTTGTCCATCTGGATGTCTCGCCACCAAGTACTGAAGATCAATGGGGACCCAATGGTTTTGGTGCATGTTCCACCCAACCAAGTGGTACCCGAAGGCCCACCCCCCATGCTAGGAGATAGTAACAAAGTAATATGGACAAAGATCTACAACCACTAACCAAAGGCAAACTCATACTGACTCATATTGATATAACCAAACAAATGAATTAAACAAGTACAACTCAAATACAATATAAGTACAAATCAAGTAGAACTCAAACATCACTGACATAGGTCACATTGCTTCCAAACATAAAATAGATCAAGTATGTTAAGAGAACCATACACATAAAACAATTAACAACAGTTGTCCTAGATAGAGTTTCATCGCATAGTAGTCATGAGATCTCCTCTGGCATCCTTCATAGGCTCCAAAAATCCTGGTGGCCTCAACGGAATCCTAGACCTCATACTCACTCATGCGGCATCAAATACCTCTTGTACTAACAAGATAGATGACTATGCAATTCTAGGCCTTCCCACTCATCCCAAGTCTAAATGAGCCCTTGTGTCTATGAGTAATGATTAAATTATCTTGATTAGTGTGAATGCATCCTAATCATATAAGTACATTAATTTAATTATCACCTGATTAACTCACTTCTGAAGGTTACCCAGTTTACCACTTTGGGCTCCAGCCCCTAACAAAAGCCACTCTTCTAATGGACAACACACAACCAAACAATCCACCAAGCGAAAGCACAAGTGCATACAAACTAGGCATCAACCACTCCAACACAAGGAGGAAATAAATAAAAGAACTCACTCCAAACATCTTGGAGGCAACAAACACATAGTCCACTCCTTTCATAGGAGGTACAAAACATCCCCGTTCATGGAAACTGGGTAAAACTAAAAAGACGCCATGCACTACCCAAGGAAAAACAACTGGATGGCATAAAGATTCAACAACCCTTATCCTATAAGTTCTTCTGGAAGACTTATAATTTAGGACTAAGACTAAATCGCAAAACCCACAATGCAACTTGACAACATAGCAACAAAAGCATTCAAGTCATTAATCAAATCTAATATTTGGATTTCCTAAATCCATATTCATTCAATAGGTAACATTAACAAGGTCAAAGACACACTTACAAGGTTAACTCAAATAATCATATCCCATATTTCTATTTCCATTATAGGAAGTCTCAAACAATTTAAACTTACATCCCTTTACGAAATACAGAGAAACTAGAACATTTAAGACAATCACGAGAAAATTACTATTTTTGGATATACTAAATCCATATCTCTTTCATATTTCATTCACAATAAATTAATTGCTCTAATTGAAATATAATAAACTAAAATAACTATTTGCCTCATCAATATAAACAACTTCTTAATTTCTTTTTAAATCAACACAAATCCATGCAAGTAAACTCTTTCCATTTCCTAACCAAATCTTACATCTCATTCAATTTTCTATTTAAAACATCCAATCACTTTAATATAATAAAATATTGTTTCTCTATCAATTCTCCCATATACACTAATCAATCTATTTTTAAATCTCTATTCAATAATATATTGCATGCTTCTTAATAAAATACAATATGATAATGAAGTTACACTTAATATATATATACATGCTCCATATTATATAGACATCAAATATATATATTAATAAATTTAATGAGATATATTCTTTAATATTCCAATCACAATGATTAATTTGCTCTATGGAAATAAAACATAATAACTATTGCCCTTTCAAAATTAATTGAAATAACTAAATAGGTGCCTTTAATTTATAATAAAGGATAGACTAGTTCAAATAATTTAAGTCGAATCCATTGTTTTCTTTTAAGACTAACATAAATCTTCTACAATAATTCTTTTCAATTTTCTAACCACATTCTAAATCTCTTTTGATTTTCTATTTGAAACATACAAATTACAAAATATCTTTTCCCTTATCTATTTGACCATACAAACAATTCTTATCCTCTAAAACTTCATGCAAAACTAAATTACATGCACCCAATAAAACTAAAAATAAATATTAAACATACTCCCAATTAACAATACTCATGCAATAATTACATCAAATATATATTGATATTATTTACTAACCAAATATGTTATTATAAAATATATCAATATTCGATTAATAATTTTCTAAATGCTTATGTTATTTACCTTTAAATAAAACTAATATGTTTTATAACATCCTTTCCATTTTCCAAACCAACATAGAACATGATAATTTTGAGATACAATCAATTTAAAATAAATATCTTTAGATAAATGTCTATTCTCAAAAAATTAGACTAATTATTTTAATTAACCTATTTAAATAATTCCAACTTAGATTAATTCATTCACCCAAATCCAAAATCTACATTAAAAATGTCCAAATTCATAATCATTATATATTTCTATATATATACAATAATTATACATTATATCAAATTAATTCTAACATTATTTAATCCTTATAACCAAATCTATGTATAAAATGTATTTAAACCAAAATATACATTAAACCCTTTACATAAATCAAATTCCGCATAAATATATATTATAAAAAAATAAAAAAACAAACGAAAATCCCCAAAGGTTTGGGGATGCGATTGTGTGATGCACAGTCGAACCCCAAACCTTTGGGTGGCCGTATGCAAAGAGGGGGGGGCGGCGCTACCAAGGGCAGTGCTCCCTCCACACACTGTATGGAGGGCGTTGCCAATGGCAGCGATGCCTCCCACAAAGGCAACTATAGTGAAGGGAGAGGGGAGGGGGTTGTGGAGGCCCTTCCAACACAGTCATCCCCTCATGGGGGTGGCGGTGGAGGCAGCGCCTCCCAAGCCTGCCCCAAACATAGCGAATTTTTAAAATAAAATTTTGGTTATTCAACCCAAAACCATGAATGTCGTACGGATGGCAATGAGGAATAAAAATAAAATTTATAACAGTAAAATATAATTGTATATATATCACATGTATTTACATATGTATATATATATATTAACTAAAATATATATATATATATATGTATGTATATGATATATGTATATATTTAACCAGAATCTCCATTACTAAATAAATTGAAGAAATTTTTCTAAAACATTCATTTAGAAGTAAAATTATGCAAATTTTTCAAAGAACATCACAATTTCACATAGTTTCAACACCGATTTCTTTAATCCATTTTCTTGAATTCTTAAAATAATAAAAAAAACAATAACACAAAAAGGATCTAAAATAAAAACCAGAAGTTTCTAAAACCTCAAGGTTTCTCCACCTAATTTCTACAGAGGGTTTTCAAAATAAATTTGATTTTCTACAGAGGGTTTTAAATTCTCCAAAACAGATCTAATGTGTTGCTCAACTCTAGGTTTGATTCAAATAACAATTTTCTTTTCTAAAATAGATTTAACAAACAATTCTTTAATCACTACTATTTTAAAAGTAACCAAGAACAATAAAACACAAAGAGGAAAACCTGGTTCAAGAAGCAAGCCTCCTCCAAAGATTTCCTAAATTTTCTTCAATCCTCCAACGAATCTAAACCAAGACCCAACAAATGCAAACAATCTTTCCTCCAAACAATTCTACAAACAAAACTTTTTTCAAACCCTTCTTTGTGCAAATCTTTCCAAAATTTCTCCTCTGCTGTAAAAATGCATTTTTTTTTTCCCTAAAATTTTTTTTTCTGCCCTAAAATTAAAACATGCATTCCTTATAAATCAAAAATACCTAATATAACCCTAATTCACATTTACATGCAAATTAGATATTGATTTCAATTTCAATTTCAATTTCAATTTCCAAAAACCTACTTTCAATGCAATTTCAAATAATAAATTAATTTCCAAAGTTGAAACTCATTTCCCAAATAACATTTAATTACAATTTCTAGTTTAATTCCCATAAGTTAAAATTAAATTCCAAAATTAATTTTAATTCTTTTATTTCCTTTCATTCTCTTGCATCATGTTTAATTAATTAATTTAATTATTTACTAACTAAATTCAACCCCCTTGGATTAAATTTAATTAATTAAATAAATTAAATATAATTAATTAATTTAAATATAAACTTTTATCCACATTGCATTATTTAAATTAAATAACCATCAACATGATTTAAATGAAATTATTCTAAATATCTATTTCCAAATAAAAAATCCTTCATAATTAAATAACATTAAAGCAAGATAGACAATGACACAACACACACAACTGATGACACACTAAGGCTAGGGTGTAAACTTGGCACATGTTACCTAGCTACTATCTCCCTTTCAACTTAACCGTTGGATCGACATGCTCAAAACTATGAAACCAGGTGGAGTCGATGTCATGTACCTACAGTCCTGAAACCAAGTAAACAACATCATACAATATATCCAGCATATAATACACACCGTGAAGAAGAAATTATGGATTCATAGGGTACTCGCAAGCGAGTGATGCGAACTCGTCCTCTTCACCCATACACTCATCAAAACTGACACTTTCATCACAATTCCAATAATCTCATAATAACATCTCATGCTAACTCTACAACATCATTAATCCATAATGCATGTTAAACAATAATCAGATAACCACATCCCACAATAATAGTTGTCACTCAATAGTAGCGATCAAAGCATCATAACAAAATGTATCCAGTATCAAAGTAGTTGCAACCAAACATAGCATAAAGCAAACCGAACGAGAAGCAAAACGGAGGGGTATTACATTCTCCCCCCCAAAGATTAGGCTTACTCCTGGAAGCCTGCAAAAAACCATAGTGCAAACTCCATACAATCACACGTAACCAAGGGTTCCAAACTGAATCACTCCATACCTCAACACATAAACAATGACAACCCGTGCCATAAACAATTCAGCCAAGAACACTATAAATCCAACCAAGACAACATGGTGAAACAACCACCAACCAATTCTCCAAAAACACCTAACTATGGATTATCATACATAATACACATATGTACCGATACACAACACCAACAACTATCACAAGACTACATAAGGGTCCACCTGGACACCAGAAAGTAGCACACCAATCCATGATAGGAGAATCCATGAATCAAGAACATAAACCATCTCAATTGAATCTAACATCAAACCAGTGGCTCGATAGTGCTAGGTCATACATAAAGTGAGACCATCCAACAAAACCACCATGACCTGTCTCTTGTTGTGTAAGGTGATCAACCTCTAAGAGATAGTCATCACACAAAGGTGAGTAGTGGGTTCTACCTACGTCCAGCCTCACATACCCCCATTCTCAATGTTTCCTGCATTTACTTCCTCACACACACTCACCAAGTCAATCCCATATGTCCTTGGAGAGGAATCACAATACGACACATAGCCGACATTGAAAACAACAAAGATAACTAGCTTAGCCACCAAGTTCATAAAGAAGATCAAATTAAAGTTCCATTTCAATAATAAAGAAATAAATATGTGTAATTTCAACACTGAATCAAATTCATAACCAATAGGGTTATAAGAAAATAAGATCACAAGTTGTGGCTAAACCTTCACAATCAAATATAAACAAAGTTTCGGCCCTAACAATCAACCGAAAAGAATCATCAATAACCAAAAGAAAGTTCACAATCTTTAAATTCCACTATACAACAACTATGTGACTAGATACTAGCCACAAAATGAGGAAGGAGGAAACAACATCCAACAAGAATGATAAATACCCTCATGTGATGTGGAATGATCACGCTATCCACATGACTAGAGTGTATCCATGACTAAAGAAGACATCGTCACTCTACCAGGTCATATGCCAACCAAAAAAAAGGCACATACTAGTCACATGCCATGTGGCAATGCGTCTGTGGGTCCGTGGGTCCGTGGTAGAAGGTACACGCAAAATTCACACCACACGCAATACCTTGTGGAGAAGACATACAAAGGAACTTGCTATAGCCAAAGGTATACATGGCTAAGATCAACCCATATGCTACCTGACCAACATAGTCAAGGCAACCATGAGGATCCCTTTACAATTGTTTGAGGCCCCAAAATGTTCATCGCACAAGTAGGCAAAAAAGAAAATCTCATAAAGTGCCTTCACATGCCTCAACACGTGACCTCGTGTAACATGACATCATCACCATTACTATGTCAAAACATAAATAAGGTGTGGAATCGTATCACTTGCATCATGTCAGAACACATGCAAATAGGGTACATATACATAATGCAATACGATAATATCACTAAGGGGCTATCGAGCTTCACCTCTCATATGGATGAGGTTATCTCACTAATGCCAGGTCATCGCCACTACGGACGTCTAGGCATAACTAACAACCATGTTGCTATACTCAAATATGAGGGGATTAGGCTAACACATATGGATCAAGTATCTTGATCCATCATAAGGGAAAGTAGGGGGTATGTTTCCTCGAGATTGGTTGAGCTAAGATGCTCTACGCTGCAATATGCGTATGCTACACACTCCACCCAAGGAACTTGTGACTACTACTATCCCTTCACGGATTGAGGATCTAAAGAACCAAAAGAAAAGAAGCTACTTTTGGTTACTCCTATATATAGGTTTCAACCACACCTGGGTTGGTCCTCCATCAGGTAACAAACATGCAAACACACATAATGGTATGGTAAAATCCACACCCAAATGTGACTTTTCCCCATGGATGGGTACCAAATATTTCCATCACATGGACACACAAACAAGTACGGGTTTCCACAACATTTAGACAAGATACAATTACTGGTTTCATACATTTACAAGGGAAAACAACTACATACACAATCCCATAGGAACATCAAATTTCATAACCCATGGAATTCGTATCTTAGTTTCCAACCATAACCTTTTATCAAGTTACTAACACGCTACATTCTTTCCATAGAGTACATCATGCTAAATTAAAAGCCATGAACACGTGATTACTTAACACTTTACTAACAAATCACAAGAACAACTTAGTGGGCACAAATGTACCCAGAGAGCCCAATGTTTAAACCTGGCTTTGATACCATGTGTAATGCCCCGCCAAGTAACCCTAAAGGAAGTTGCAATTAACGTCTTAAGTGAACCCATTTTTTTTTTTAAAAAGTGCATTTGACATTCGTATTCACTTACTAGTTAACAACAACCTCTAAGGCTACAAGGTTAGGATTACTTAAACCCACACATATGTATTACATATAATCATAGCATTAAGAACTTTATGAAATAACATCATACATCATAAGAATACCACATAACATAATAAGATAATCAACCAAGATACAATCTCATTAACTTAATCCAAAAGTTACATCACTCATTCTTAGAATGAGGCAATAGTACATAAGGTTACAATTACAGAATTCCACCTCATAAACATAAGAGGGATAAAATAACTTATACAAATTGAAATATTACGATGCAAGAAATTACAACAAGAACTGTGAGTTGTCCATCTGGATGTCTTGCCACCAAGTACTGAAGATCAATGGGGCCCAATGGTTTTGGTGCATGTTCCACCCAACCAAGTGGTACCCGAAGGCCCACCCCCCATGCTAGGAGATAGTAACAAAGTAACATGGACAAAGATCTACAACCACTAACCAAAGGCAGACTCATACTGACTCATACTGATATAACCAAATAAATGAATTAAACAAGTAAAACTCAAATACAATACAAGTACAAATCAAGTAGAACTCAAACATCACTGACATAGGTCACATTGCTTCCAGACATAAAATAGATCAAGTATGTTCAAAGAAGCATACACATAAAACAATTCACAACAGTTGTCCTAGATAGAGTGTCATCGCATAGTAGTCATGAGATATCCTCTGGAATCCTTCATAGGCTCTGGAAATCCTAGTGGCCTCAACTGAATCTCGAACCTCATACTCATTCATGCGGCATCAAATACCTCTCGTACTGACAAGATAGATGACTATGCCATTCCAGGCCTTCCCACTCATCCCAAGTCTAAACGAGCCCTTGTGTCTATGAGTGAGGATTAAATTATCTTGATTAGTGTGAATGCATCCTAATCATATAAGTACATTAATTTAATTATCACTTGATTAACTCACTTCTGAAGGTTACCCGGTTTACCACTTTGGGCTCCGGCCTCTAACAAAAGCCACTCTTCTAATGGACAACACACACCCAAACAATCCACCAAGGGAAAGCACAAGTGTATACAAACTAGGCATCAACCACTCCAACACAAGGAGGAAATAAATGAAAGAACTCACTCCAAACATCTTGGAGGCAAAAAACACATAGTCCACTCCTTCATAGGAGGTACAAAACATCCCTGTTCATTGAAACCGGGTAAAACTGAAAAGAAGCCATGCACTACCCAAGGAAAAAAAACTGGATGGCATAAAGATTCAACAACCCTTATCCTCTAAGTTCTTCTGGAAAACTTATAATTTAGGACTAACACTAAATCCCAAAACCCACAATGCAACTTGATGACATAGCAACAAAAGCGTTCAAGTCATTAATCAAATCTAATATTTGGATTTCCTAAATCCATATTCATTCAATAGGTAACATTAACAAGGTCAAAGACACACTTACAGGGTTAACTCAAATAATCATATCCCATATTTTTATTTCCATTATAGGAAGTCTCAAACAATTTAAATTTACATCCCTTTATGAAATACAGAGAAACTAGAACATTTAAGACAATCACGAGAAAATTACTATTTTTGGATATACTAAATCCATATCTCTTTCATATTTCATTCACAATAAATTAATTGCTCTAATTGAAATATAATAAACTAAAATAACTATTTGCCTCATCAATATAAACAACTTCTTAATTTATTTTTAAATCGACACAAATCCATGCAAGTAAACTCTTTCCATTTCTTAACCACATCTTACATCTCATTCCATTTTCTATTTAAAACATCCAATCACTTTAATATAATAAAATAGATGTGTATATATAATATATATTTATATAAAAAAAAAAGGTTCGCTTAAGACATTAATTGCAACTTCCTTTAGGGTTACTTGGCGGGGCATTACACATGCCCCCATATGCATGGGGTGCTATAAGCTACAACCGGCCATTGATATGGCCGTCGACCTTAAAACTTCGTCTGCTAATTTATTTTGATTCAATTTTTTTATATATAAAATGGGTTTATAATATATGTATTACGATATGCATAAATATGCATATATATATATTTAAATATATATTGATATATATTTAAGTATATATTGATATATATTTAAGTATATATATATATATATATGTATATATATGTATATGTATATATATATATTTATATAATATATTTATTTATGTCTTGGAAAACTGTAAATTAATTTCTTTGAATATTTAAATATTATATTTATATATAATTATAAATAGATATAAATATATTATTTAAATGTATTTTTATAAGAGATGCATGCAAATGCATGAATCAAATAATTTTAAATGAGGAAATTGAAATAAACAAATAGAATTAATTTCCTCTATTGCTTGCAAATGAATTTTTTTTAAGCTAGTTATTGTGAGCAATGAGTTATTGTATTTTCTTGAAATGGAAATTGGATTTAGGAAATCCTAATGGTAGCTTTATTTCCTGCCTGAATTGCCTTTATAATTTTGATTTCTTATGTTCACGTCAGTTGGGGAAATGGGTTAGTTGTTTATGTAAGTCTTCCTGATGTAATTTTATGATGGGGTTGTTGTGTTTTATGGTTCCACCTTTTTTTTTCCCTTGGGTGGTGCACTTGGTTGTAATTAAGTTAATCGCTTGGTTACTATTAATGGGGATGTGTTTCCTCTCATATTTTGGATTGGGAGTTATTATCTATTTTTTGTGCACTATGTTTATGTAATACCCCTCCATTTTTCTCTATTGTGCAAACAATGTTGTTTCCCTTTTATGCTTTATTATTTTGTTGTACTTTGACTATGTACCTTGTTTTGATTAATCACTATTTTATTGTGATGTATCTTAATGTGATGATACTATATTTTGATGTGATTATTATGGCATGTTTGGAATTAGCATAAGTGGATATTTAAATTTATGATGTTTCATGCTTTTGATTATGTTGCTATGTTAGATATGTCAGTTAGTACTATTGTATTGGTGAAGAGGACGGTATCACATCACTCGCTTGCAAGTGCCCTATGATTTTGTGATTTCCTCTCCATGGTGTGCCTTGTTTATGACATATTATTGCATGTGGATATATTCTTTGTTCACAAGTTGACAGGTACACGACATCGACTCCACCTGGTTTCACAGGTTTGAACGTGTCCATTGCCCAACAACATTCGATTGGGAGATAGTAGCTAGGTTTTCCATGCCAAGCCGTCACCCTAGTCATAGTGTGTCATCAGGTGTTAGTCGGGTTAAATTGTTTTAATATTGTTCAATTTGCCTTGTTTCAGTTTAAATTGGAAGTTAGAAAAATGTTAAAATATATGCTTTTGGTAGTTAAGTGAGTGAGTAAATTTATCTGGTTATATGTTAGAAAGGTGAATTAATCTATTAATTATTTTAATTTAATTAATAAATAGTTTAATCTTGTAGTAGATTCATTCTATTAATTTATTAGATTAGTTGTGTTGAAATGAATTAAATTTTCCATTTTGGAAATTCATGGATATTGGTTTGGAATTGAAAATAAAAGAAAATATTTTAAAAGTCAATTTAGAATATTTCAATTCAAAGAAATTTAAAAAAGAAGATATTTGCATTTCTGTTTTGGAGAATTGATGAGGGTGGTTGTAGGATTTTTTGGAGAGAATTTCATTATTATTGAATTTTCTTCGCAAGTTTTGTTCATGGAGTTTTGGAGAAAATTGAAAGAAAAAGAGGAAGAAATTGTTCAATTTTGTGGGTTTTGGATAAAATCTTAAAGAATCTGTGGAGCTAAAAAGGGAACCAAGGCATCATCAGTATCTTCTCCCAACTTTAAAAAAAAACCTGTTCTCATCTTATATTTAGTTAATTTTTTTTGTTCAATGGCATTTGTGTTGATGGGGAAACTATTTGAAATCTATTGTTTGTGTGCAAAACAAAACTATATGAAATCTGGCTTTCAAAATTTGGAAAAGATTATTTCAAAATAGGAATGAATTCTTGTTTATAGATTATTATTTCAATTCTATTTTGTTTTCAATTTTGTTCTTCAATTTGATTGAAATCTCATTTGGATGAATGAATATATGTATATACGTACATATACTTGTGCATATATTTTACATCTTTTTTTCACTTGGTAGGGTTATGCTAGCAAAACTTTTATGCTAGGTTTGAAATTTTATTGGTCTAGTTTTTTGAGGGTTCTGGTTTTTTTTTCATTCAAAAAAAAACCAGTGAAAAAAATATATGAAATAAAAAATTAAAAAAATGAAAAATTTGAGGCTGAGGGCTCACCCCACAGTCGCCCCCATGGGAAGCGGTGTGGGGGAGCCATGCCCAACACCCTCCCTCCATCGTGGATTGTGCAATGCACAGCCGCGCCACCATTAATGGTGGTGGCAGTGCACAACGCCGCCCTCTGCACCACCCACTATGACCGACTCCACCGACACTGCCCACTATGGCCGCCACTTGCAACCCGCCACCGTCACTGGAAAAATCCACGGCTCTGCAACTTCCATCACCACCGCCAGTGAAACCCATGACCGACGCATGTAAAAACCCCCCTACATCATTACACACATGCCCCGAGGCCGCGTGATTCAACCCTAAGGGTCCGTGCATGAACCAAGGCATGTGCCATATGTTTTTTAAAATAATAACAATAATAATAATATTTTATTTTATTTTAATATTATAATTTTTATAATATTTAATTATATTTTAATATTATAATTTATTATAATATTAAAATGCATTTAATAGTTATAATATTAAAAGGTATTTAAATAATAGTAATAATATTAATGTTTTAATATTAACATATTAAAATGGGAAATTTCATTATATTATTATATTGTTTAAATGGGAATATGTAGTTATGTTATGAGTTTATGTTTTTTTTTAATGGATTTGTTGAGGGATGAATCAGATTTATTTGAGGAAATAAAATAGGCATGATGGGTTAATTAAACCAGTATTTTATTTAGAACATTATTTTAAAGGAGAGAAGTTTAAATTTTAAATATTATGTTTTCTCAAATCAAGGGAATGATTTTATATTGGTTTTATTGAATATGGAAAACAATATTTTATTTAAAACAATGGATTTTGATTCATTTGATAAATTGGTTAATTTATCATGCTAGTGGGGAAATAAAATAATTAGTATTAATTTCTCCCTTATTTGAAAGGATGAATTAAACTCAATTTATTTAATGTCATAAATTGTTGGATGATAATGAGGAAATGGATTTAGTGAATCCAAAGTAGATTTAATTATTGCCTTGAGTTTGATCTGTTCTTGTTATCATTTGGGGAAATGTGGGTCATAGCATTTGACAAGTCTTCCAGATGGGTTTTCAAGTCTGTGGGTTGTCGTACTATGTAGTCAACCTTTGGATTGCCTTGGGTAGTGCGTTCAACAAGTTTGTTCCCCAGTTATCATGAACGAGAGTGTGCTAACTGTATGTCATGGTTAGGGATGTGATATCCTTACGTAGCACTTGTGTACCCTTGGGTTGTGGAGTTGTTCCACATGTCATCTTAGAGGAGTGGATTGTAACGAGGGCCGACACACAAAGTGGTGCTAGGATAATTCATTGTAAGTTAGTTAATCCAATGATAACTTAATTAACTGATTAGAGTATCATGTAGTATCAAACACTTAATAAGATAATTATGCCTCGCTCATGGATGCAAGGGCTTGTATAGACTTGGGATGAGATGGGAAGGCCTGGAATGGCAAGATCATTATCTTTTCTCTATGAAAGGTAACTGATTCCACATTGGATTACATGAGGGTCTGGAAGTCATTAGAGGTTACCAGGATAACCCAAGATGGGAATCGGGGCCTAGGAAGACTCACTAGGATAACCCATGTAACATTGTGATGACACTTCTCCTAAGTCAACAATATGTTTGCATTAGAGATGCAGTTGATTATGTAATTTTGGAAGCATGTAACCATTGTGTTAAGTGATGTTTTGTATTTATTTTAGTTCGATTGTGTGTTAGCCTATGTCTTGAGGTAGATGGTATTGGTTATGAATCCTTGTTACTATCTCCAAGCATAGGGGGTGGACCTTTGGGTTCCACTTCGTTGGGTGAAACGTGCACCTTTCCCCATTGGGTTTTCTTCTTGATCGTGTGGACGAGACTTCCAGTTGGAGAGCTCGTATGATCCAGTTTCGTTTCATGCATTGTTATTTTAGTCAATCTTGTGATGTATCACCCCTCATTTTTTATTGAGGTGGAAGTTGTAATTGTAATATTATTCTTTGGACTTGCCTCATTCGGGGAATGAGAGTTGAAACCATATTGTTTAATTATGAATAATGAAATTGAAAGTTATCTCTTATGCTTGTTGTAAATTATCTTAATTGGAATGTATGTATTTATTTCTTAATTAAATAATTGACATGGTTTATATTCATGTTTTTTGTTGAGATTCTATATAACCTCTATCTCATAACCTTAGAGGTTGTTGGCATTAGTTAGTGAATTTTCTTTAATTGTACTTAAACAAAAAAAAATTTAGTCCATTTAAGTAGTTCTTTGCAACTTCCTCTAGGGTTGTGTGGCGGGGCATTACACATGGTATCCGAGCCTAGGTTTAAACACTGGGTACTCTGGGATTATGATGGACCCATTAAGCTTTTAGTTGATTAGGTTTTTGAGTTGTATATCTTGTCTAATACCTTTGTTCATGAGAAATGAGAGATGCATGGAGCTCATCAATTAAAAATTGTGAGAGGTTCTTTGTTTCCTCTATGGCCACAACAATTGACTCAAATTTTGTAGGAAAACTCCTTAGAATCTTCTCAACAACTCACTTATATTCAAGATTCTCACCATGTGATCTGATTTGGTTTACTAGTCAAATGATTCAGGTGAAAAATGAATCTATTGATTCATTGTTCTTCATATATATTGTTTCAAAATCCATTCTTAGCATTTGTAACTTTGTTGTTTTAACCATTGTCATACCTTGATATGTTGTTTGAATAATTTCCCATGCTTGTTTGGACTTAGTTGTTGCTACAATCCTTGGGAAAATTCTCTCATGCACTGCTTGAAATATGTAAAAAAGTGCCTTTGAATCTTCCTTTTTGTTATCCCTCAACAAATCTTTCTCTGCTTGAGTCAAAGCATTGTATGCTACTGCATCAGCTAGCTCTCGAAATCCATTTTCAACAAGATCCCAAATATCTTGAGAGAAAAATAATGCCTTCATGGCGATTTCCCTGTAATCATAATGCTTACCATTAAACTATGGAATTTGTGGGTTTGTCAAGCTTGTGCTTTATGCCATATCTACTATGAAAACTTGTCTATTTCAAAACACCTTTGCTAGAATCCTCTAAGAAAACCCTTTTTCCATGAACCTGCTTTGATACCACGTGAAGGGGAGAGACAGAGGAGAAAATAAACTAACCTAGAAAAAAAAAGAAAAATAGAGAGTAAAAATATAATCATGGAATATATCTAAAAAAAAATTGATTTTTATTATATATTCAAAACATATAAAGTTACATTCCATAAAAGAGATGCTACTCTATTTCTCTTCACAATTATTGCTTCTGCATAACAATACGACTTCTAGTTTTTTTTGTTCTCTATATAAAAACATAAAACCTCTTAGCAAAATATACATCAAAACCATGGTAAAAATTCACCAAAAAAGAGGTGAATAAATGTCATTAATTACAATAATAAAAGCATTGGAGATATGCCCAGATTTATTCATCGAATCATATTAAAAACTATCCTTTACATTAAATACAAAGAAGATGCCAGATAGATATTTCACACCAAAATTGCCACCAAGAAAAATTTAACTGCACAACCGCACAACAAGGAAGAATAAGTAGTGATATTGCGGTAGACATTGCACTGCATGGAAGAAGGACCTACAGGATAGTGGTAGGCACCGCTCCACCACACCAGAAAAGGAGAGGCATTGCTAGATAGTGAGAAACAATAGTAGGAGTTGGGAATAATTCCAACAATAAAGGACCACATTAGATCTATTATTGAAGAGGTCAAGAGGCTAAAGTTGTTGCATGATGTTTGTTCTATAAATGAAGCATCACCTAGTACATCTCAAATTGTAGACTAGAAGAAATCTAGTCTTTTGCCTAGTGGTAGTGATTCAAACTGAGTGGGAATATAGTCAAAAGTTGATGGCATGCTTAAATTTCTTGACAAAAATTCCTTTCGAGTTATTATGGTGGTTGGGATAGATAGGATGGGAATAAACCATCTTCTTCAACATGTTTAGAACATAAAAGAAAGGCATGAAAAATCTATATGGCTTTGAATTTCTCAATCTTATTCTATTTCCAAATTATAGAAAAATTTAGTGTTTCAATTAGATAAAGATTTAAATTTGCAGATTAATTGTAGTGAAGTGAGCAAGCATGTATTAGCTCAATTGATTCATGAAAAGTTTCAAGAAAAGAGGGGTCTTGTAGCATTAGATGATGTATGGAAAGCTCACAAAGAAGAATATTTGTTAGCTAGACCTGGACTCCCAAGAGAAAACAATAACCCACGTAAAATTTTAGTAACTACAAGAAGTAGCAAGGTTTGTGCAAATTTGAAAGATGCAATAATAATTATATTCCACGATACTACTATTATATGCTATTTAAATTTATTTTAAAATAATATTATGATTATATTTTTTATTATATATGATATTTTATATTAGAAATTATTAAATGTAAATATAATACAATATATGATTAATATATAATATATATTTTATATAATAAAAATTAATTTATTAAAAAAATATTTTGCTTATATTTATTATTATATATTATATTTTATTCTAGAAATTATGAAATATAGATATAAAACAATATATAATGACTATAAAATATATATTTTATAAAATAAAAATTATATTATATTCAATATAGTTATAATTAATATGTATATATTACTTATACTATTATTATACTTTGTATTTTATAATAAAAACTATATTTAATAATTAATCTATTTTAATCTAGTACAAATTAAATTAACATATAAATATAATATGATATATAGTTAATATATACTATATATTTTATATAATACAAATTAACTTGTATATATATATACATATAGTATTATTATTATACATTAAATTTTATACTAATAATTATTAAATTCAAATATATTTGTATATACTACAAATGAAACAAACACATAAAAATATAATAGTTTAATTGATCTTGGGAGAAAGATCAAGAGAGAGGGTGAAAAAGAAAGAGACATATAGGGGGACATAATCATATATATATATACATATAAAGAGAGAAACTCAAAAGACAAAGAGTTAGATAAAGGGAGATTTAGATAAGTAGTCAGAGAGAGATAGAAAGTGATAAAGAGATATAGATATAAATGGAGGCAAATATTAAAAAAGAGAGAAATAGATAAAGAGAGATAGAGCATGAGAGAGGAATATAATAGATACAAAGGGAAAGAGAGATAGAGAAAATCTAAACTAACTTATCATTAGTTGTTTCATACCAACAATCCAAGGATGGTGTGTGTCCTTGAGGAGTTATGGTCAAGGTATCATGCCATTTGATTAACGATATGATGATTCGCCTTTAATACCTCTTTAATGTACCCATTGCATGCTTAAAGAGACAAAAATAGAGAGAGAGAGAGAGAGAGAGAGAGAGAGAGGGGATAGTAAGAGGAAAATGAGAGGGAGATAGAGATAAGATATAGAGAGTTGGAGAAAGAAAAAAGAGAAAGAGATGAAGAGAGAGAAAATTGAGATAATAGAGGAGAAATAGATGAAGATAGTGAGAGGCACATAGATAGAAATAAAGGGATAGATAGGGAGATAAATATGGATAGATAGAGATATAGGAAGGATTATTGATATCTCTATCTATCACACTCCATACCTCCCTCCATCTCTCCACTCTCTATCTCTTTCTATCCATGTATTTATCTACCTATATCTCTCTATCTCTTTCTGTATCCCACTATATCTCTCTATATCACCATAAATCTATATCTCTCCCTCTCCCTCTCCCTCTCCCTCTCCATCTATATATATTGAGCTATCTCTCCATATCTCCCCCCTTTTCTTCTCTCTCTCTCTCTACATATCTCTCTCCCCCCTCTTCCCTCTCTCCCTCCTCTAGCTATCTCTCTCCATCTCTCTCTCATCTTCTCTATCTATCCCCATATCTCCATCCCTCAATCCCTTCCTATTCACCTATCCATCTCTCTATCTCTACCTCTCTCCCATTCTAATTATATATCTCTAACTCTCGAGTTATTTCTCTTTCCATATATGGGTATGTGCAAGATCATCATGGACCAAAAAGTGGTGATGTGTAAGTGATATGCTGGCCCATGTGGCTGGAAAATTTTTTTAAACCAAAATTGATGAAACAAAAAGGGTTTTTAGAGGAGATTATCAACTTTCCACCAATATAAATTATTCTTTACTTTGAACTTGATAAATAATTATTATTCATTTTTTATTTGTATTACGACTAAAGTCTTGATTGATAGGTTGATTGAAAAATATCTATAGCTCTCAAATGGTATCACATTTTTTGAATCTAAAACATGTGTCACATTCTATGCTTCAAATATTATAGGATTAAAAAAAAATATATTTAATTTCAAGAAGTTTTGACCAAATTAAGGTGGTCAGACATATGAGTTTTTATATTTTTTAAAAGATGTAATAGAAAACTCATTATTAATTATTTACTTGGAAACAAATTACAAAAAAATATGCATCACATTGGGACATGATTCCTCTACTTATATCTAAAATCTTATAAAAAATAATTATCATTTTATTGTGGTTAGGGTGGTTAGACAGACACGTACTTCTTATTTTTTCCCTAAAATTTAAGTGCTACTGCATTGAAATTTCAAATTTTCACCAAATAGATTTTTTATTTTTTTAAATAAATCTAGTAGTTTAGAAACTACATTAAATTTTCTATAGATTCTATTCTTACATATTTTTGAAATAATATAGATAACTTATTCAAATTTTTACATCAAGTTACCTAACTTTGATTTTCTGAATTTTCATCACCACTTAAGGGCCTATTTTTTCCATGATGATCCTACACATACCCATATCTCTCCCTCTCTCCATCTCTATTTTTTAATATCTACTTATATTTATTTGTATCCCTTTATCTATCTCTCCCTCTCTTTGTATCTCCATATATCTCTATCTCTCTATGACTTTATCTCAGTATCTCTCCTTCTCCATCTTCCTCTATATCTCTATCTCTTCCTCTCCATCTCTCCCTCTGTATCTCCCTTTCTCTCTTTGTCTTTATATTTCCCTCTACCTCTATCTCTCTATCTATTTCTCTCTCTTTCTCTCTCACTCCATCTTCATGTCTACTTATATTTTCCTCTCTCCCCTTCTATCTTTAGACATGTCTCCCTCTCTCTCCCTCTTATTATACCTCTATCTCTCAATATTTATTCTTCCATCTCTCCCTCTATCACTATATTATTATCTCTCCATCTCTCTCTACTCTTATATCTCTCCCTCTCTCTATATATCACTTCTTATCTTTGTCTTTATCTTTCTATATCTCCCTCCCTCTCCCTCTCTAAACCTCTCTATATATTTATCTCTTCCATATTTACATATCCCTCTCTCCCCTCTCTTTATATCTCTATCTCCTTCTCTCCATATCCCTATCCATGTCCATGTCCATCTCTACCTCTATCTTTCTCTCTATCTATATCTCCTTACCTCTTTCTCTCTCTTTCCAACTCTTCCCTCATTTCTCTCCCTTTCTCACCCCCTATCCTTACTACAAACATAACATGATCTTGTTAGTCATTGTGCTTGAATCTTCTTGATTCAAAGGTTATATTTTAGTTGTTTTTGCTAAGAAGTAGTTAAGGGGACATTGGGATTTCATACCTCCACCCTCCCCATAATGTATTCCATTGCATCTCACAACCTAGAAAAGTACAAGTGTATAATAATAATTTAACTGTTAGAATCTGTATATATTAATTTAAATTGAACTATATAAAACTAGTAGTTGTGTGCAGTGACATGCAACGATCAGTCGATAGGCGGAGGAGAAGTCTAAGTGGCAGGGATCTCAAGTTTTAAATGGAAGGTGTTATTAGAATGACAAAAATTCCATCCAAAATGCACACAATAAGCATATCAGCTAACTAGGATGGTAAGGATTCATTCCCAACAAATGGGAATCAATCCAAGTAGTCTATTCATTGTACTCATGAACTAGAAGAATAAGGGAAAAGCCAAAACCTGAGCTTTAACAAGAACCAAATGACCTAAAATGAGGAAAATGGGCATACCTTGGGCAAATAATGTGTAGGAAAACATGCAGTAATGTAAGCCAAAAAAAATTCCAAATTCAAAGAAGATAAAGCTCTCACACTACCGATTTCATACATTGTACAGTTCTCAATCACTTTCTCCTCGATCACTCATACAAAACCCACAACTTCCCTTAAATTTGTTCAGAATTCAGAGACATTTTATCATCATCACCCTTGCCATCATCATCAATGGAACACAATAGAAAAGAGAAATACTTATACAACACTAGAAAATAAAGTATCTAGAAAAAACAACATTGTTTTTTGACTTTTGACATTGAGCTCTTAACACAATCCATGGATTAGAGGGCTAAAAAGGTTGTGGGAAGGCCTTCAAAGAAATAGGCCTTTTATAACAAACAAAATTGTAGTAGGGTTAAGTGCGCTTGAGCTGGAGCAATACTGGGATGGGTGACCTCCCGAGAAGGCCCAATGCTTCACCTCTATGAGCATCACCTAGATGCAATGAGTGCTAAGTGGATCATTCATTATCATGAGAGATGGGTTCTTGTGAACCACTAATAATGAAACATGGGTCAATGAGTTTGGCTCGTAAAACAACACGGTTGATGCTGGAGTACAATACCACTGAGAGGGGGGTGAATCAGTGGTATACTAATTTCAATAAGACCTTGAAATAATCTTTCAAAACTTTGAAATAAAGGAAAATTCTATTGAATGGAGATGAGGCATCATATTAACTATGAACATTAGGAATTTTTTTGTTAAGTTAAGATAGCCATCATGACCACTAAAACTGAAAAATCAATGTCAAGAATGAATCAACACAATATTTATGAAGCAATCTATAATAAAGATTAACTCATGAATATAAGACTTAAGAGTAAGGATGTTCCAGGTGCACGTTAGACACACAAACAATAAATACCATAGAATACAGATTAACTTGTAAATTTTGATTGACCATAATGAATATTAGAAGAGAACATCATTTCAAAAAATGATATATGATGAATATGTGTTCATGGGTATGTGCAGGATCATGATGGGCCAAAAAGTGGCGATATGTAAGTGATATGATGGCCCATGTGGTTGATGAATTTTTTTTTTACCAAAAATTGATGAAATGAAAAAGGATTTTTAAAGGAGATTCTCAGCTTTCCACCAATATAAATTATACTTTACTTTGAATTTAATAAATTATTATTATTCATTTTCTATTTGAATTACGACTAAAGTCTTGATTGATAGGCTAATTGAAAAACTTCTATATCTTTCAAAAGGTATCACATTTTTTGAATCCAAAACATGCGTCACATTCTATGGTTTACATACTATAGGATTAAAAAAAATGAATTTCATGAATTTTTGACCAAGTTAAGGTGGTCAGACATACAAGTTTTTATATTTTTTAAAAGTTGTAATCAAAAGTTCATAATTAATTATTTACTTGGAAAAAAATTACAAAAAATATGCATCACATTGGGACATGAGTCCTCTACTTATATCTAAAATCTTATAAAAAATTATTATCATTTTATTGTGGTTAGGGTGGTCAAATAGACACCTACTTCTTATTTTTTCCATGAAATTTATGTACTACTGCATTGAAATTTCAAATTTTCACCAAATAGATTTTATTTTTTCTAAATAAACCTAGTAGTTTAGAAACTACATTCAATTTTCTATAGATTCTATTCTTACATATTTTTGAAATAATATAGATAAATTATTCAAATTTTTATGTCAAGTTTCCTAACTCTGATTTTCTAAATTTGTATCACCACTTAAGCGCTTGTTTTTCCATGATGATCCTACACATACCCCCATACAGACCAAATAAAATTAGGATAACTTTAAAACCAAATGACACATGATAAGAAAATAAACATGAAAATCAAGAACATAAGTAATAATACCAAACCATAACACAAATATTGTCCTGAGTGCAAAACCCTCATGAGGAATAAAAACCATGCTCGAAATGCCTCACTAGCTACACAATGCCCCACTAGAAACACAAGTCTCACTGGCTACAAAATGCCACACTGACAACACAATTCCTCACTGGCTACACAATCATTGTCTCACTGACAAATTTTTTCAAATAAGATAAAAAACAATATAGAAAGGATCACTCTATTTCTCTAATGCCCATGGAAATTTATAGCTTTAATTCCTTTCATGTCCTTTAAGCTTCACAAGATTTCAATCTTAGAGAACACAAAACACATTAAAACAAATTTCTTCCTTTTTCAACCAAACATTGTAATTTGCAATAATCTTTTAAGCACAACCTTGTGTTTACATCTCTTAAAAGACTTCAAGAATTTATTTTAACAAAAAACTGGAGTATAGGGTTACTGAAGGGACGTCTCTTTCACAAAACACATCAATCATAACATCTAAAAAAAAATAGTCTAGAAATCTAAATCTCCAACTCAATTTAATAGCATTTTCAAAATGCCCTTTTTAGGATTTTGACATTCAAATCATAGTGTTCATAGAGCAATTGAAAAAATGATTTGTGCTTTCTCAAAAAATTTAGTACATTCTCTAACTAAATGACAAGATTGTATTTTTCATACATATAGCAATCATTGGTCTGGTAAAATGTAGAATGTCCATGAGTTGGTTGGTTTTAACATGAAATTGAAAGTAACTTACAAATCCCAACTTCTCAAATGAAATTTCAATTGTCATAGAAAACTTTCATCTCTCCAAGCTTCAAATCATGATGAGTGTTCCCAAATTTCAAAGCCTAAGTTTGCTTGTCTATTCACCAATGTCAAACCTTATATTATACATCCTTACCCTGCTGAACCGGTTAGCTCAAAAAATGCCAGTGGAATCACAATAATAATATCTTCAAAAATTTTAACCAGAAGTCAAAGTCTTCATATTGTAAATGATTTGGACTATCACATGTATCTAATACCCAATAGGAGCATAGTGTCAACTAATTCCCAATACAAAGATTTTGACCATGTAAAACAAAGCATTATATATTCATTTCTAACCAAAACACTTTTTCGAATACATATGATGTCGATAATGATCAAAGCAATTGCATTTCCTTTCTAGATAATAAGAATAATGTACAAAGTCAAAAACTTGTTATCACCTTATAATCATATGATGCCAATCCCAACTATTCCAAGAAAGGTGTAGTAATGTTATGCCCATGGTCAAAGAGATCAATACCATAGAAGTCACTTTGACAATATATTGATATGTTATCAAAGATATGATAAATATCACTAAAAATTCATATTCCAATATTACTGCTTGAAGAATAATGAGAAACAAGGCAAGTATATATGAACCTATCATTTCATTGAGACCAATTACCCAATGCATAACATATAATCGTGTGAGTGAATTCAACTTATCCCAACATCACCAAGACTGACACTACCCAATGTCACCATACCATACCAACTATCATGATAATACCTTACCAATACCATATGCATTACCAATTACATAGTACCATGCCAACAAGAATATCAAGAATATCAATGTCATATCCATTGGAAAACAAGGATAGACAACTGAGAGGGGGGGAGTGAATCAATTGTCACAAATTATTCAAACTTATTAAAACTTACTTTACTTATTCTCATATCTGATGAAAAAACATTACGTATAAACAATCACCACATCAGAAACACAAAGAACAACAGGCTTTTGTACATGGAAACCCTGTTAGGGGAAAAATCATGGTGGATATTAGTCCACAATATTATACCCTGTTAAAAGTATAGAGATGAATAATGGGAACGCACATGCATTTAGGCACACTACGTAGAGCTCACTGCTCAAAGAAGACACACTGTCTTATAGAGAAATTCATATTAAAACCATTTGAATGATTTGAACTAAGAAATTAACTTCTCCAAAAGCCTCATTACAGTTCTGGTTAAACACATAAACACTTCTTCACACTTTGCTCAATATTCTTCATAGTTTTCTATGTAATCGAATGATATGACCTTTATTCGCACATAGAACTCGCATAATTTTCATTACACACTTCACACATATATCAAATTGAAGAAACAACCACTATTATATATCCGCTACATGGAATTACATCAACAACCTTGTCGGCCAAAAATAAAATGATAAATGAATACAAACTATCAGCCCAATTCATGAACAAATCTCAATGCACACCAATTGAAGTTGGTCACAACATAATGAAGACCTAAAAAAACATCCTCGAACATGCCAAAAATTCAAAAATTAATCCACAAGGATCCACAACATGCTACAACCATCATGTCGGCCAAGAACAAGAAAACCCAAACATGCAAAGGAAAAATCTTTGATTACGAGCACACTAATAAACACAGACGTGCAACAAAGATATAGCACAATATAAAAACATCAATGAACATCATAGGAGAATACCCAATAACTTAAATTACCAAAGTCACATTCTATTCTTCTAGAAACACCAGCTACAATAACAAAATAACTGTAGGAACACAAAGACTCACAATTTTCTCAAATATTGATGCGCACCTCTGAAACTTCCGAAAGATACACTAGATAGGCTTAGAAACAAACCCTTTAATCTGTAACTCCGGATTACTAACATACTAAATTCTCCAACACACTGAACTTCACATCTTCACAAACAACCTTCAACATATTTATTATAATTTTCTCAATATCCTCGACATATACAACCTTCTAGACACCAATGCTAATATTTTTGACATCAATGACAACCACATATCAACAAGTCAACTACAACATCCAATAATATCCCCCTTTGGCATTGATGGAAATACATGATGTGAAAAATATACCATCAACACAACTAACTCTTCTTCCAACAATCTCTCCTTTATGCATTGCCCTTCTCATATTGTTCTTCTCCCCCTTAATTTTGACTCTTCCATATTTTTTCACTTTAGTCTTCTCTCCCTTTGACATCAATGGAAAAGGTACGTATTTTCTGAATCACATATTTGAATCATCCAACTACTCCCCCTTAGTAGCAACCACCATAACATCAATCAGGATCAAGATATGATTATGAATGCATAGAATGAGGCAAAGCTTATGCATCTTAGTTTTGATTAGGAGGGGTAATCACCCCTAACTTCTCTCTAAGATACTCAAAAGTATCTTTAGGAAATCACTTAGTAAAGATATTTGCAATTTGTTCCTTAGTAGACACATACTCCAGTATGACTTCTTTGTCACTCACTTTGTCTCTCAAAAAGTGATATTTAATAGATATATGCTTTGTCTTTGAATGCAACACCAGATTCTTAAAAATGTTTATTGCACTTGAATTATCACAAAATATAGCAATAGGCTGACCATACTCAATTTGGATATCTCTCAACATCTGCTTCACCCATATTACTTGAGTACAATTGTTTGCAGCAGCAATATATTCTGCCTCAATAGTAGATAAGGAAATGGAATTCTTCTTTTTACTTAACCAAGACACCAACTTCTTCCCCAAGAAGAAGGCACCACTAGTACTTTTCCTTTCATCCACATCACTTGCCTAATTTGCATCAGTAAAGGTGCTGAAAGTAAGATCATCATCTTTAGAATACCAAAGGCCAAAATCAATTGTCCCTTTCAAGTATCTAAAATTTCTCTTTACATCAATCACATGGGATTCCTTAGGATCAACTTGATATCTAGCAACCATACATATAGAATTCATGATGGCAAGTCTGGTTTGAGTCAAATAAATTAGTCCACCGATCATTGACCTATATCTTGTCTAATTTTCCTTACGGGAATCATCATTATATGTTAGCTTGCATTTGGTTACCATGGGGGTACCAATAGGCTTTGAGTCTTCCATGCCAAACTTTTTCAGTAGCTCTCTTACATATTTGGACTAAGATATAAAAATGCCATTATCTAACTGAGTGATTTGCAATCCCAAAAATAACTTCATCTCTCCAATCATAGACATTTCAAATTCACTCTTCATTTCATCAGAAAAGTTCATACACAAATCATCATCACCTCCAAAAATGTTGTCATCAACAAAGACTTCAATAATAAATTATGTATCATGATCCATCTTAAAATACAAATTACTATCAGTAGTACCTTTATTAAATCCAAGCTTCAACAAGTATTTATCTAGTTTGGCATACTAGGCTCTAGGGGCATGCTTGAGTCCATACAATGCTTTCTTCAATTAGAAAACGATATATCCCTTATTAGTCAATTGAAATCCATCTGGTTGCTCAACACATACTTCTTCTTCTAGCTCACCATTTAGAAATGTTGACTTTACATCTATTTGATAGACTTTGTAGATCTTAAAAGCAGCATAAGCAATAAACAATGTTACAACTTCAATTCTAACAATAGGGGCAAAGGTTTCTTCAAAATCAATACCTTCCCTCTATGAGTACCCTTTGCATACCAGTCTTGCTTTATTCCTGACCATTTCACCTTGTTCATTCAGCTTATTCTGAAAGACCCATTCAGTTCCAATCACATTTTTGTCCCAAGGTCTGGGAACAAGAGTCCATGTATCATTTTTCTCTATTTGCATTAGTTATTCCTTCATTGCTTCCATTGAATGTTCATCTTCACATGCTTCATTGAAATTATTGGGCTCAATCTTGGAAATCAGACAATTCTCTTCTGCAATTCCTCTTCTAGTCTGCACACCTTTGTTCTTATCTCCTATAATCTAATCTTCAGATTGATTTAGCTTTACATACCTCAAAACTTTAGGATTCTCTCAAACTTTTGGTTCTTCGGTTCTCTCTTCTACACTTCCACTAGTCTCTCCTTCTCGATTCTCTTGATTCACTAGAACAATTTGGACTTGATTTTCTGTTTGAATTTTTTTCCTTTTATCAGTATATTTGTTGATGGTTTTTTTATGCACTTCACAACACAGGTAATACGTAGGTGTATTACCTCTCTTGAAAGACAATTTTCCACAATCAAATTGCAGAACATTATCCCAAGGTCTCTCAGATGTCAGGTCATGACGATGCTTGGAATATTTCAGTTGATTTATGTGATTTGCTAGAATCACAAGGTGGACTTATGGATGAGTTACAAAGCGAGGAAGTTGGATCTGCAAATGGAGTTCTTAAGTTGGGAAAGTTGCTGAGTGTTTGTTGTAGGGTCAAACAGTAGTCTGGAACTCCATTTCAACATTAGATTTAGCTTTACAATGTGCAATGAACCTTGCCTAAGGTTACTTATTAAAAAAAAAGGAAAAAGGGCAGGGAAGAGAAATGGTTCTTGGATCTGAAATTACGAATGAACAGTGATCATGGAGGCTGCTATAGTAGACAAACTCCCTAAACTGGGTTTTATTTGGCAAAGAGAATCCTACAGTTACACAAAACTAGTGCAATATTCTAAGCACTGTAGATTTTCAGTTTGCATACACACATCATGAACATGCAAATGAACTAAGTTGCAGCATTCAAATAAAAAAAACCCAGGCTAACTTTGCATAGCAACTTGTCATCAACAAGTGCCAAAAGTATGGGCTGAAAGCTCATCAAATACTGTAACAACAATCACCATTACCACTTCCATTCAAGAAACTACAACTAAAACTAACTTGAAAGGTAGAACCATGCACACATAATGAACAAACTCAAAAGGTAACACCCATAGATCACGCAATGCTACTTTCTATTGCTACACAATGTTTTTACAACAACTCTCCAATCATTACCAATGAGGGGAAGACCCCTATTTATAGTTTACCAAAGCCCAAATGAATGGCTATGATTGAGTTACATTGTGTGGCCCAAATTCAATTACATTAGGGCTTCACCTACCCCACAATATTCAGCAATTTAAAATACATTTTTGTCTTTTCCCTATAATATCTTGTAGTGGCCAGTCATTGTAGCAGTTTTGTCTTCTAGCTGATTTCCATTTTACTGTAACTAAAATTGACTGAAAGTTGCCTTCTTCCTGATGGACTTGCAGCCTTCCTCATTGGATCAAATGGTTCTGTTGATGGACCCATGGTATGCTTCTTGAAACCAGAAATGAGAGGCCGAAATGATGTTTTAGGAATGCTGATTTGAAACGGCCGACGGAGCACGAAACTCCAAATGGTATTTTTCGGCTCCAATTTTGGAATTTGAAAGATCAAGGGAGGATAAGACCCCATTTTAGCATCTGGGTCAAAGTCAGTTTTTGATTTGGAGGTGTGCTTGTATGTTTTGGAAACACGAGGTTGGAATGTCGCTGTAGGAATACTGTTTTGAAACGACCAACGGAGCACGGAACTCCGGATGGTATTTCCCGGCTACAAATTTAGAATTTGAAAGGTTAGGGGAGAATAAGACCCATTTTAGCATCTAGGTTGAAGTCTATTTTTGATTTGGAGATGCGCTTGTATGTTCTAGAAACATGAGGCCGGAATCCCGCTGTAGAAATGTTGTTTTGAAACGGCTGACAAAGCACGGAACTCCGGATGGTATTTCCCGGTTGCAAATTTTGAATTTGAAAGGTCAAGGGAGGATAAGACCCCATTTTAGCATCTGGGTCGAAGTCTGTTTTTGATTTGGAGGTGCGCTGGTACGTTCCAGAAACATGAGCTTGGAATGTTGTTTTGGAAATGCTGTTTTGAAACGGTCAACAAAGCACAGAACTTCGGATGGTACTTCCCAGCTGCAAATTTGGAATTTGAAAGGTCAAGGGAGGATAAGACCCCATTTTAGCATCTGGTTCGAAGTCTATTTCTGATTTGGAGGTGCGCTTGTACATTCCGGAATGTCGCTATAGGAATGCTGTTTTGAAACACCCGACAGAGCATGGAACTCTGGATGGTACTTACTAGCTACAAATTTGGAATTTGACATGTCAAAAGAGGATAAGACCCCATTTTAGCATCTGGGTCAAAGTCCGTTTCTGATTTGGAGGTGCGCTTGCATGTTCCGGAAACTTGAGCCCGAAATGCTGTTTTGAAACGACCGATAAAGCACGAAACTTCAGACGGTACTTCCCAACTGAAACTTTGGAATTTGAAAGGTCAAGGGAGGATAAGACCCCATTTTAGCATCTGGGTCGAAGTCCGTTTCTGATTTGGAGGTGCGCTTGTATGTTCTAGAAACATGAGTCTGGAATGTTGTTTTGGAAATGCTGTTTTGAAACGGCCGACAGAGCATGGAACTCCGGATGGTACTTCCCGGCTGCAAATTTTGAATTTGAAAGGTTAGGGGAGGATAAGACCCCATGTTAGCATCTAGGTCAAAGTTCATTTCTGATTTCAAGGTGCGCTTGTAAGTTCCGGAAACATGAGCTGGAATGCTGTTTTGAAACGGCCGACGGAGCATGGAACTCCGGATGGTACTTCCTGGCTACAAATTTAAAATTTGAAAGGTTAGAGGAGGATAAGACCCCATTTTAGCATCTGGGTTGAAGTCCATTTCTGATTTTGAGGTGCGCTTGTACATTCCAGAAACATGAACCTGGAATGTTGTTTTGGAACGACCGACAGAGCAGGAAACTCCGAATGGTACTTCTCAGCTGAAAATTTGGAATTTGAAAGGTCAGGGGAGGATAAGACCCGATTTTAGCATCTGTGTCAAAGTCTGTTTCTGATTTTGAGGTGCACTTGTACATTTCAGAAACATGAGCCCGGAACGCTATTCTGGAAATGCTGTTTTAAAACAACCGACAAAGCACAGAATTCTGGATGGTACTTCCCGGCTACAAATTTGGAATTTGAAAGGTCAAAGGAGGATAAGACCCCATTTTAGCATCTGGGTCAAAGTCCATTTTTGATTTGGAGGTGCGCTTGTAAGTTCCGGAAACATGAGCCCGAAATGCTGTTCTGGAAATGCTATTTTGAAATGACCAATAGAGCATGGAACTCCGGATGGTACTTCCTAGCTAAAAATTTGGAATTTGAAAGGTCAAGGGAGGATAAGACCCCATTTTAGCATCTGGGTCAAAGTTCATTTCTAATTTCGAGGTACGCTTGTATGTTCCGAAAACATGAGCCCGGAATGCTGTTCTGGAAATGTTGTTTTGAAATGACCGACAGAGCACAGAACTCCGCATGGTACTTCCTGGCTGCAAATTTGGAATTTGAAAGGTCAAGGGAGAATAAGACCCCATTTTAGCATCTGGTTCAAAGTCTGTTTCTGATTTTGAGGTACGCTTGTACGTTCCAGAAACATGAGCCCGGAATGCTGTTCTGGAAATGTTGTTTTGAAATGGCCGACGGAGCACGGAACTCCGGATGGTACTTCCCGACTGTAAATTTGGAATTTGAAAGGTCAAGGGAGGATAAGACCCCATTTTAGCATTTGGGTTGAAGTCCGTTTTTGATTTCAAGGTGCGCTTGTACGTTCCGAAAACACGAGGCCGGAATGCCATTGTAGGAATGTTGTTGCAGGAATGCTGCTGTAGAAATACAGTTTTAGAATTTTCAAAACTTCCTGAAACTTAATAAAACCTTATCAGTTCACTTAGGCACCACAAAAGCATCCAAAATCCATAGGAAATCTATCCCCAAAGTCAAAGAATGAAGGAAAAAGCGAATCGAGCGAGCGAGGGGGGGCAAAGCCCAAAAACCCCAAGACTTAGCCATTTTTTATTTTAGGGGCAAAATATGGTCAGCCAAAAATGAGACTTTGAAGGGCACATTGACCAACTAGGACAGAAAAATGAGGGGCACACAAAATGAGATGGGAGCAAAGAAGCCCGCCAAGAGCGAAAAAAGAGGGTCCCTGCCTATAGTGGGGCGTGTGTGCAAAATATGCACAACACTATCAAGTTGATCATATGAATCATATCGATAGTATCTGAATGATCTAGCAGTATCTTCATCGACTTTGACATTTGCACTTTCAATCATTTTCCTCAATCTTCTATTATAGCACCTGTAGGCCTTTCTTTTAGTAGAGTAACCCAGAAAGATTCCTTCATCACTCCTAGCATCAAACTTGCCTATATCTTCATCTCTCTTGATGTAACATCTACTTCCAAAGATTTTGAAATATTTAATACTCGGCTTATAACCAAACCACAACTCAAAAGGAATCTTACCAGAATTATCATTGACATTTACCTGGTTAAGAGTATACACAATAGTGATTACAACTTCTCTCTAATAGATATGAGGTACATTACCTTCCAACATCATAGATCTAGCAGCATCTAGAATTGTTATGTTCTTTCTCTCTATAACTTCATTCTGTTGAGGAGTCCGGGGAGTAGATAATTGTCTCTTGATTCCATGATCTTCACAAAAAGAATTGAACTCCTAGGAAGTGAATTCACCACCTCTTTCTGACCTTAAACATTTGATCTTCAAACCTGTCTCATTCTCAGTCATATCTTTGAAAATTTTGAACTTCTCTAATGCTTCATGTTTTTCTCTCAAGAAAACAACCCATATCATCCTAGAGTAATCATCAATAAGCAACATAAATTATTTTTCTCCTTGTATACTTTTGATTCTAGAGGGACCACATAGATCAATATGCACCAGTTCTAGTATTCCATTAGAATGATCAATGTTTTTTTCTCCGAAAATAAACTCTTGTCTACTTTCCCATCTAACATTCCTTACATATGGTGTTAGTAGGCTTCACTAGTTTAGGAAGATCTCTTACTGCTTGAGTGGATCTTATCTTGACAATGTTATCAAAATTCACATGGCACAACCTTCTATGCCATAACCAACTTTCATCTACTTTAGCAATTAAACAAATTTCACTAGCAACACTCAGGTGAAAAATATTACCTCTTGTCTTTGTACTTGAAGCAATTAAATTTCCATAACTTCCCAGTATCCTACACTTACCATATTTGAATTGAAGATTGTATCCTTTATCGACCATCTTCCAACACTCAACAAATTATACTTCAAGCCTTCTACATAAAGGACATCATCAGTATTATGGTTACCACCAAGAGAAATAGTGTCTCTGCCACAAATCACACCAACATCATTATCTCCAAATCTTACAACATCACCGTCGTACTTCTCCAAGCTTACAAACTTTCTTTTGTCACCAGTCATATGATGTGAGCATTCATTTTCAATCACCCACTCATCCTTTTCTTCAATTTTGGATGCAAGAGCTTTCTCAACATTCTTATTACTAGCAAATTTAGTGGACACTGAACCATTTTCCTTATGAATACCCATCCATCCTCATTTTCATTTTCTTTATCAGATTCTTCAACATAATTACATTTATTTTGAATTCTAGGATTGTTTGGTTTGAGCCTAGGAACTCTTTCAGGACATCTTCATGAAAAATGACCTATCTTATTTCAAGAGAAACATTTAATAGGAAAATTTCTTTTGTACTTACCTTGTCCTTTGGATTCTCTGTTCACAATTAGTGCTTCCAATTCTTCTACCTCTCTTTCTTCATCTTCAATCTATTTCATCTCATCTTCATAATTGAATGTCTTTCTAGAAATTTCTCCGAGATCATATCTTTGTTTGTTTCTTCTGAACATAGTATATTTAAATGCAGATTCTATCTTAGGGGTAGAGTCACCAAATTCACTCAGCTCAAAGGCAACAAGCTTACCAATCAGCATATCTCTTGTTACATGTATTACTGTCCTGAGCTCTTCAATAGAATGAGATTTCATTTTTTAAGAATTAGGCAATGATCTGAGCACTTTATCTACAATCTCTTCTTCATCCAAGATTCCATCAGCACATCTAATACCCATCACTAGTTCATTTACTTTTTGCATGAAAGAAATAATGTTTTCATCTTCACCCATTTTCAATTTTTCCCACTTGCCTTTCAGACTTTGTAGCTTAGAAAATTTCACTTTTGCATCTACTTCATACAATGTTTCTAGCTTCTTCCACATCTCATGTGTTGTTTCTAGATCCATCACATTTGTCATCTCTGAATCTGTTAGAGCACTCAAAAATTCTTTTATAGCCCCGATATTTATTTCAGCTTCTTTGATCTCATCAAGAGTAGAGGGATCATTCTAAGGAATAACATATCTATTCTTTGTAATCTTCCAAAAGGTTTTACCAGTGCACTTCAAATGACACTCCATTCTAGCCTTCCACAGAGAGTAGTTTTTCCCATCGAATCTAGGACTATCCTTCTTGTATGATGCCATATCAGATCACATCAAGCTATTAAATTTATTCAGAGGAACCTCCTCTGATACCAATTATTGGAAAAAAAAGGATAGACAACTAAGAGGGGGGGGGGGGGTGAATCAGTTGTCACAGATTATTCAAACTTATTAAATCTTACTTTACTTATTCTCAGATCTGATGAAAGAACATTAAGTATACACAATCACCACATCAGAAACACAAAGAACACGAAGATTTTGTACATGGAAACCATGTTAGGGGAAAAACCACAGTGGATGTCAGTCCACAATATTATACCCTGTTAAAAGTATAGAGATGAATAATGGGAATGCACATGCATTCAGGCACACTACCTACAACTTACTATTCAAAGAAGACACATTGTCTTACAAAGAAATTTAGATTAAAACCATCTGAAGGATTTGAACTAAGAAATTAGCTTCTCCAAAAGCCTCATTACAGTTCTAGTTAATCACATAAACACTTCTTCACACTTCGCTCAATCTTCTACACACTCTTCTCTGAAATCGAATGATTTGATCTTTATTCGCACATAAAACTTGTATAATTCACATTACACACTTCACACATATATCAAAATGAAGAAAAAATCACTCTTATATATCCACTACATGGAATTACATCAATAACCTTGTCCTCCAAAAATAAAATGATAAATGAATACAAACTGTCGGCCCAATTCATGAAAAAATCTCAATGCCGACCAACCGAAATCAGGTGCAACATAATGAAGGCCTAAAAATACATCCTCGAATGTGCCAAACATTCAAAAATTAATCCACAAGGATCCAAAACATGCTATAACCATCATGTTGGCCAAGAACAAGAAAACCCGAACATGCAAAGGAAAAATCTTTTCTTATGAGCACACCGATCAACGTGGATGTGCAACAAAGATAAAGCACAATCTAGAAAAATCAATGAACATCACAGGAGTATACACAACTGCTCAAATTACCAGATTCACATTCTCTTCTTCCAAAAACACCAACTGCAATAAAAAATAACTATAGGAACATAGAGGCTCACAACTTTGTCAAATCTTGACGCGCACCTCTAAAACTTCTGATAGATACACTAGATAGGCTCCAAAACAAACTTTGTAATCCACAACTTCTAAGTACCAATATACTGAATTTTCCAACACACTTAACTTCACAGCTTCACAGACAACCTTCAACATATTTATTATAATTTTCTCAATATCCTCGACATATACATTGTTCAAGACACCAATGTTAATTTACTGTTGACATATTTTCTAGTTTGTACTGTAACTAAAAAAGAGAAACATGCCAAAATCAGTTAGAAACAAAGATTACTCGACCAAATAGAATCAAGGAGTAGAAAAACACATATGTAAAGTATGAATCATGTTGATAATCACTGTCACTGTAGAAGAGAAACCACTGTCAAGTAGTTAAACAAAGAAGTCCAGTACGAACAAAGAACACAACAATATGGTTGAATGATAAAAGAAAATAGCCCCACCTGAAGAAATGCACAAAGATCTTCATGTTAGCCTACTTCAACCTTCCACTATCCTCAGAGGCCTAAAATTTTTACTATTTTCCTACAAAAGCATTCTCAAAACTTTGCAAGAAAATCTTTCCATACAACTTTGTCACAAACGCATTGTTCCTCCATAATAACAACACCATACCATTTTGCAATTATGTTGCTAGACACAAATTCCATTATAAACCATTCCACATACAAAGGCACATGGATCAATGAGACCTTAGTGCATAATGTGCATATTTGAACAAAAAATAATCATCTTATATGCCGCTAGCCTAAATGTTACACAAGAAAGTGTAGAATGACATTATAAGAGTCACTGTCAAATGATGAGTGAACACAAATTTCCTTGCTTCAAAGAGAAACCTTTGTAACATCACTACTGTAATAATCTTACCAATAAACCAACATTTAGTATTTACATGACAACAAGCTTGATCTGCTACTTATAGCACCTAGATTAGCATCACACACTCATCTTGTCATCTTTATTATGCAACCAACCATCTTGCAAAATTGATCAAAAACAAGCTAACAACAACAATTTAAGCATCATCCACTACAAATACTAGAGGAATGAAAATTTCACAATTTTGAGCATTGATCTTAGTCTAAAAACACTTCCATATGGTAACTGCACTTGTCTATTGTCCAAGAGAAGTAAAGGAACTAAAAAAAAGTGCAATGACTAACACCAAGAACAAGATTTCACTGTGAATATTATTTTATTATGAACATGCAAATATCACCATCTTCAAGCCATCAATAAGCAATATTTATCATGGATAGGCCCACAATTAACTACTACTATCCAAGAAAAGTCACAAAATTCAAGCAAATGGTTGAGTTTTCAAGCAACCATTGTGAACACAAACTATTTTCTCCATAGAATACTCCATGACAACAAGATGTAAGAAAGAAAATAAAAGTTGACATAAACATCACATACATAAAAATATAGGTGAATTAAGAAGAACATGAACACCACATAATTTTCAAAGACTCGTGAGATCAACAAGATGAGACTACCATGATTGTAGCTGAATATTGCCAAATATTAGAAGCCACCATACTATATAGCACTATCTTCATACCACTGTCAAAACACGAAAATTACTCCCCCTATTTGATAAACATTGTTATATTGTCAAAGCACTATTATATTCACTATACTCAAACCAAATCCAATTCATTGGCAAAGACAGAGGTGCAAAAACCCCCCAAGTTTCAAAACTTTCAAGAGGCAAGATCAAACAATGTAAAAGGTCCAAAGCACTCCTCCAAGCAACAAAACCAGATGTTACCAACCAAACTCAAAAACCATACCAACAATCTATTGAGCATAATCATTGTGATTATTGATACTCTACACCTTGCAAGAAAACTATGAATGATAAGGGTATGCTTAGGATCATGATGGGCCAAAAAGTGGCAATGTGAAAAAAGTTGCATTTTGCATCGACCCAAAAATGCAAAAATCCTGACTTGACTTTTTTTTGGCTTGGGTGTCAGTACATTGCTCCAAAGCAATGCCCAAGGCAAGAAGTACATATCGGATATCCGATCCAAATCGGATATCTGATTTGAATCAACTATAAATACAACGGTGTTTTAAAATCATTTTTCATTTGAAACAGTTGAGGGTCCATAGTGAGAGCGACTTTTGGATATCAAATATCTGATTTGAGCAGATATCTGATTTTGAAGGTAATTTTATGGTTTTTTTTGGTTTTAATCAATTTTTCTATTAGATTTGTATCAATTTAAGTAGTTTTTAATGGATTTTTATTAAAAAGTAGGGGTTTTTTATTGATTTTTATTAAAAACTAGAGTTTACAATGGATTTTTATTAAAAATTAATGTTTTTTATGGATTTTAATTAAAAACTAGTGTTGTTTATGTATTTTTATTAAAAAATAGAGTTTGTTATGGATTTTTGTTAAAAAGTAGGGTTTTTTTGGGATTTTTATTAAAAACTAGGTTTGTTTTACAATAATTTCATTTATATTGTGTAATTTCAATTAGATTAATTAGTTTTTAACTTTAATCAGGTATTATGGTTGAGAATGAAAATGCACAAATGCCAAATGCTCCACCACCTCTGCGGCCATCAATTGAAGATTTAATTGGTGAAAAATTGAAGCAATTAAGGGGAATTTGTGATGTTTATAAGACTATCCCTCGATTATCCAAGATGACAAACACATTAAAGGAAATAATTAAAAATATAGAAACATTCTCCACCCAACATAATGACTTTCATTCATGGTGAGAAGACATGAGGGAATATTACTCATGTGGATTGTCTTATGATGATGTGAAAGATCTCCAAATAACAAAAGACAAATAGCCTCTTTATTCGTTAACCCCTACACTAGTTTGCCAGTTAATGTTAATAAACCAAAAATTTCTATAAAATGGTGCACGAATAGGAACATTGTAGATAAATTTTGGGATTTTTGGTGTATGGTTTTTGATAAACTACCGAACAACAATTGTGATATACCATTTTACTTTATTAAAAAATTATACGTTGAGTTTGTGTTAGGGCATCATGTCAATTACTTTAACATTAAACCCTTCCAAGACATTGGTGGAGGTATGCCCCAGGATAGAATAGGGGCAGTTAGAGTAGTCCCACGTCCATATGTTCCCCCTCCTCCCCTTCCTCAGCCACCTCCAGTATATCACACAAACTATTCAGGCTATTCACTCTTTGAGTGGTCTTTTGGTTTCACATGCTTCTATAGTAGCTCAGCCACATTTTGATGATGTCGATGATGGCTCGAGTGTTTCTGCATCATCCTCCTTAGGTCCACATATTTGTGTGCCACCAGATATGCTTGGGTCCTCTTGTACAACCCGTTGAGCATTCCTTGGACACTTTTGATTATGACCTCCATGATGTGGACATTATAGATCAGATGCAAGGGAGTGGAGTGCACCCTACAGAGTCCTCTCTTGCTAGAGAGGGAGACATTTTAATAGTAACACAAGTAAGATTTAAATTGTAAATTCATAACTTGCATTTTTTTTAAATGAATATTAATAAGAGATAGTATCAAGTACAAATATTTTTTTACATGGTCTATTTAACAATTGATGTCTGAGGAGGAGCTCACATAGCTAACTGATTGAGCCCTTAGGGCAATTTCATTTGGCCTCGACATGTACATAGTATATATTTCCGCACTCACTCGTTTACATTTTTTATTATATACTTGCTTGTCATTTGAATTGTCATTAATGAAATTATATAATAACCTATATGTTTATCTTATTTTCCTCTTGTAGGAAATACCTAGTGAAAGCAAGGTGCATCCTTGTCCAGACTATGGAGGCACAAAGTTAGATAAGGGGAAGGTGATTGAACTCAAATTGGATTGAATTAATATTTTTAAAATTCTATATTGATTAGACATACATCGACATAGATTGGTAGTTTCATATATGTACTTGTCATTTTTATGTATAGGCGGTTATGATCTATACATCATTGTTGAAAAGTGTCACAACGCTTGAAGGAGTAGGTGTTGAAACACCTCAAGGAGGAGGATTTGAAACACTTGAAGGAGATAAGAAAAAGATCAGCCTAAAGAGGTATGTGTTTATTTTTATTTTTTTTGGTAAATATGTTCATATTACCATCAATCGTATGCTAACTAGGATCAATTTTATGTTTTTGCTCACATATATAGATTGGCATTTCAAAATTTTGTTTGGTTTGTTCTTTGAGAGAGGAATATTCTGGGACTCCTGACCCTTTGAAGAGACATATATTTCAGGTAATCAAGATTTCAATTTTAGAATTCAATTAAAATTTAATGTATATTGATTTTGATGTTAATTATTTGATTTTAAATTATATAGTATAACTAATCTAAATTGCGGTTTCAATTTTCTTGTGCAACTACCTTGAAAGCCAAAGAGTGCTTCAAAGAGGCTCCATTTTGATGATCCACCAGTAGTTTAGGATGAGATAGACATTTTGGCAATGTAAATTTTAAATAGATATTGAGATGACATATGACACATTTTGTAAAACTTTGTTTGAGTTGGCATTGATGCCATTTTTGTATATGTAAATACACTTGATTATTGGATAATTTGATATATAGAAGTTGACAATCAAAATTTAATTTGTTCCTCATGTGAATGATTAAACTCTTTGAAAATTTAACCTTGAGCAATGGTTAAATATCAATGTACAATAACATAAAAAATAATGGTTATATTATGTAGTTTATATTCATATCGGTGATTACATTGCATTGCACATATTTCAAACTCAAAGAATTACTTCACATTGCATAACTCACAACTAGATGTTGATAGATGAAAATATTTCAATTACAATATAGTTTTTACAAAGTCAACCTAAGCAATTATGCAATTACTTCACATTGCATAACTAATAACTAGGAGTAGTTGTCAATTGCATTTTATTGTCATGGAATTCTATGAGACCGCATTTCTTTGAGGCTTTTTTTCAAATAGTCCACTGCCTTGTCTATACTACCACACTTTTCATACATGTCTACCAAAGCGATTTATCAAAGAGTTCACTAGCTTGTTGCTATGGCTAAAAGCCTAAAAAAAGTTCTTTCAAACAAGTTATGGATGCTTGGAAAAATTATATCAAAGCATAATAGTAATCAATATCATAGACAAGATAATGAACTATTTGAAAAAATGCCTCAAAGAAATAAGGTCTCATGGTGATGGAATGCCATGACAATCAAAATAAATTTTGATTCTCATGGAATTTCATCACCATGAGACCTCATTTCTTTGAGGTATTTTTTCAAACAGATGACTGCCTTGTTGATTTTCATGGCATTCCATCACCATGAGACCTCATTTCATTAGGGAATCTTTTCAAATAGTTCACTGCCTTGTCTATGCTACCACATTTTTCATACATGTCTATCAAAGAATTCTATCAAAAATTTAATTGCCTTGCTGTTATGGCTAAAATCCTACAACAAGTGCTTTCAAACAAGCTATGGATGCTTGGAAAGAATCTAACAAAGCATAATAGTAAGCAATAATATAGACAAGGCAATGAACTATTTAAAGAAAATGCCTCAAATAAATGTGGTCTCATGGTGATGGAATGTGATGACAAGAAAATTGCTATAGATTTTCATGGCATTCCATCACCATGAGACCACCTTTTTTTGAGGCATTTTTTCAAAAAATTCATTGCCTTGTATATGCTACCACATTTTTCATACGTCTACTAAAGCATTTTATCAAATAGTTCACTTCCTTGCTGCTATGGCTAAAAGCCTAAAATAGGTTCTTTCAAACAAGCTATATGGATGCTTGGAAAATAGTGCAGGAGCACCTTGGAAACAAAGGACTAGTTGATGGTTAGTTGATGCAAGAAAGGATGGAAAACCACTCACTTTCATAATACAAAGGATTCCTAAACACCTTTCTCAACTTAATTCTTAGATCTCTTTAACAACTCTTGCAACTAATCATCATTCTAGAAACCCATTTTAGTCCCCTTCAACATACTTCCAACTCACATAGGACTCCTTTGGAACAACTTTCACAAATCATGCAAACTACATTGCTTAACCTCGCCATATAGACCAAATTTCCAAAGCAACCACCCTTGGAACACTTGACAGACCCTAAAATTTTTTGGGGAAGCACTCAACAGATGAAAAAACCTCAAATTTTCCTATTTATCCTCTAGAACTTGCCCTCTAAGACCCTATTCCACAAAACCCTCAAATTGCTCAAATTTGGCAAGGGTTTATTGAAAAACCTACTTGCAAACTTCCCCAGACTTTACCAAAAACTCCAACACCCTTGAATAACCTTGCACAAGCTTAATAGAACAAGAAAAGTGAATTCCCTCAAACAATTCCCACTTTTACCATCTCTAACCTCACTTTTTCATGCAAAAACACCCCAAACGCCATCTAGGGCATCACCAAAAATCATAATGCTGGCCTCATATACACAAGAAAAAATGCAATTTTTTTTATCTATCCTAAATAAGCCTATCCACTAAGTTATAGAATCATATAGTCAGTGGAAGTCTTAAAAGTCCATTTTGAATGCACTCAAACTCTCAGAACAGGGCTCATAGACTGACCTCCTATAAAATGCCTCTGAAATGCAAAAAAATGAATGAAATTACTTGAAACTAAAATTTTGAAGAAGTTAACTCTGCTTCCAACTGATTTACATTAAAAATAAAGCAACAAGCTATGCTCCCATGGCTTTCTTTCGCAAGAAAATCAACATTGGAGTTCGGTTGGAGGCTAAAAGCTACTTGTAAGGGCATAAATAAATCTTGTTCTACAACTCATATGACAAAACTGACTACTCCATCATGTTTGTATGGGTACGTTTAGGCTAGGTATGGTCCCCTTTCATACCCAAATAGGCCGAAGCAGTTTGAGCTATGTTCAATCGATGAAATCCCTTAAGAGTCCAAAGTGCTAAAAGACAACAATCTTTGAAGGGATATTTATTGAAAACTATGATTCTTTCAAAATATTTGTCTAAGCTTATGAAATTATTTTGGGACCATATACAATAACCTCTCTCATTTTTTGCTATCTCAGAGGTGTTTGCTCATGGTGACGAGTTTTTAGTTGAGGGAAAAGTTGTCAAATGCAAGCAGTGTAAAGTTGCAAAGTGGTACAATTTTCATTCTGTACCTCGTATGACCAAATAGATTATTCTAACACATTTGGATGGGTACATTTATGCTAGCTATGGTCCTATTTTTTACCCATATACGTTGAATCACTCTGACCTACATTGGACCAACAATTTCCCTTAAGAGTCCAAAGTGCTAAAAGGTAGCAATCTTTGAAGGGCTATTTATCAAAAACCATGATGCTTATAGAATCTACCTTTGATGTTATGGGATTGTGTTGGGACCATATACAATAACCTCTCTCTTTTTTTTCTATCTCAGAGGCATTTTCTTGTGGTGATGAGTTTTCAATTGAGGGAAAAGTTGTCAAATGCAAGCAGTGTAAAGTTTCAAAGTGGTGCAACATTCATTCTCCAACTCATACAACCAAATGGAATGTTCCAACATGTTTGGATGGGTAGGTTTACCCTATGTATGGTCCTCTTTTGCACCCAAATACACCGAATCACTCTGAGCTACATTGGACCGATGATTTCCCTCAAGAGTCCAAAGTGCTAAAAGGTAGCAATCTTTGAAGGGATATTTCTCAGAAATTGTGACACTTACATACTCTTTGTCTAAGGCTATGGGATCATGTTGGGAACATATACAATAACCTCACTCATTTTTTGCTATCTCATAGGCGTTTTCAGTTGAGGGAAAAGTTGCCAAATGCAAGCATTGTAAAGTTACAAAGTGGTGCAACTTTCATTCTCCAACTCATACGACCAAACAAACTATTCCAACACATCCAGATGGATACGTTTATGCTATGTATGGTCCTCTTTTGCACCCAAATATGCCGAATCACTTTGAGCTACACTGGATCATCGATTTCCCTTAAGAGTCCAAAGTGCTAAAACGCAACAATCTTTGAAGGGATATTTATAAAAAAAAATGATTCTTACAGACTCTTCATCTAAGGCTATGGGATCATGTTGGAATAATCTACAATAACCTCTCTTAGTTTTTTCTATCTCTCAAGCGTTTTCTCGTGGTGACAAGTTTTTGGTTGAGGGAAAAGTTGTCGGATGTAAGTAGTGTAAAGTTACAAAGTGGTGCAACTTTCATTCTGCAACTCGTACGACCAAACAGACTGTTCCAACACATCTAAATGGGTATTTTTACACTAGGGATGGTCCTCTTTTGCACCCAAATACACAGAATCACTATGAGCTACATTGGATCGATGATTTCCCTTAAGAGTCCAAAGTGCTAAAAGGAACCAATCTTTGAAGGGCTACTTCTCGAAAACCATGATTCTTACAGACTCTCTGTCTGAGGCTATGGGATTTTGTTGGGACCATATTCAATAACCTCTCTCATTTTTTGCTATCTTGGAGGTGTTTTCTTATGGTGATGAGTTTTCAGTTGAGGGAAAAGTTCTCAAATGCAAGTATGTAAAGTTACAAAGTGGTACAAATTTCATTTTGCAACTCATACGACCAAATGAATTGTTCCAACACATCCAAATGGGTACATTTATGCTATGGATGGTCCTCTTTTGCACCCAAATACGCTGAATCACTTTGACCTAATAACCCTAAGTCTGCTACATTGGACCGATGACTTCCCTTAAGAGTCCAAAGTGGTAAAAGGCCATACCATCTATTGTACAGTCTATAGCTCAATGGTATGGACATGGTAGATTTTATTAGGACTATATAAGGTGAATATGTGGGTTTAAAGAGTTGGAAAGGTTTGTAGTTGAGTTGGTGAGTTGCCATGCATGGCAAAAATGAGTGAAATTAGGTGAAAAATGGTGGTTACAACATGCTAATGTCAATGAAATGTGGGGGCAACAATATTTTAGGTTGGATCAAGCTTTTTAAGGTCCTAATAGACATGTTTGATTAGTTTATAGGGTGTGGAAAGGTTGGAAACATTGATTTCTTTAAAAACCTCATGAAACTCTTACCCAATGAACTTGAACATCATGCACATGCAAATACCTTGTTTCCACTTTGCTAGATCAAAGACTCAATTATATTGGAAATGACCTTCACATGACCTTTTTAAATTTTTTTTGGGAAAAAGTGGCAAGCCACTATAAATTATTATATATAAATAGGAGATATTGCAATACCTAGTTCAAATGATCATATCGAGAGGAAATAACTAATAAAAAAACCTTTGGTTGTAGCTCGATTAAGTACAAAAACCTCTTACATAATTGTCCCAAAAATAGTAACAAAGCATACATATGTATGACTATTTCAACCTATGAGTTTCCAAAATATAGACCCCTTTACATTTTAAACATACCCTTTATACAATGCCAGACATTTGACCTATATTTCAAAAAATATCACTGGATATAGATTATTCCCATACACAGTTATGACCTTTTTACATGTTTCACATTTAAAAATTCAAATTTTACATAATTTTCTTATTGGAGGAATTTAGGGCATAGTCTTCCACAAAATTAGCATGTTGACATTTTGGAGTGACAAGCACCTATATAAACCATCAAGGTAGTAGTTAAACTACATACAATAGAACAAATTCTTATAATAAAAGACGCTTAGAATAACCAATCTATATTATTGTAATTTGTTGCATATCTCTCCGAAAGGATCAAAGCTACCTATTGTTTCAGTAGGTCCATGATCAATCATGCAAGGAATATCATAAAATTTTTCAAATGAGAAATCTATATTGTCATAATAGAAAAGATTCTTAGACTAAAAAATCTATATTAATCTAAACATCCTAAATGATGATGAATTGGTAATGCAAACTATAAAAGATGCTTAGAATAACCAATCTATATTATTCTAAATGACATAATTGATGATGAGATGGTAATGAAAACTATAAAATATGCTTTGAATAACCAATCTATATTATTGTAATTTTTTGCATACCTCTCCAAAAGGATCAGAGACGGCTATTGTTGCAATAGGTCCATGATCAATCATGCCAAAAATATCACAAAAGTACATACAAAATATCACTATTAAAGACACCTGCATTGCAATAGTATACAAAATATCAGTATTAAATAAAGAACACTAATGAACTTAAGCATAATGAACCTAAGCATTGTACCTTCCATTCTTGAATATACTATTCAAGTGTGCCTGAAGGGTCATCTCTTTTCTTAAGAGTATCCAATATTGCTTCATGATCAACATTACTAATTGTCCATAGTTTTTTTGTCTTTGGTTTGGCATGATGGTTCAACAACTTAACATTTGTTTCTATAACAAGGTGTTAATACATGAGAATGGTTTTGTGTTTCTTGTAGTCTTCAAATGTAGGTATGTTATTATTTCTAATCATGTATGTTCACAACCAAGTTCTTGCAACCACAAATGAACCTATAGGATACATGATCCCATCATCATTTTCCATCATTTGTGTTATCATGTGCTTTACCCACACACATCAAGCCAACCAATAGTCTGATCTCTCTTCATTCCCCTGCGACACAACAACTACAAAAACATGTCCTGGCAGTAGATCTAAAAGTCGATCGTAATCAATTTAACTTTCCATTTTGTCATTTTTCATGGATATAGTTGAGATAAAGGAGTTAGATGCTATGGAACCCATGTATCCACCCACTCACACTGAATACAACTCTGAAAAAACAAGAAAAATGCCATGTCCAAATGGTCCATGTGCTTGCATTTGAGCTTTGAAAGGAATGCATCTTTGAAGAATATTTGATTGTATGATAATCCAATTTGCTTCCCACTGTACCCTCCTCAACCAACCAAAATAATCTATGCACTATTGAATCAAGTGTCCCTCCTTGTGACAATGCTAAACTACACCAATCAACAATAGAACATGCATCACTAAATTTTTCTCCTAAAATCTTCAATTGATCCTTAACTAGATCTCTCTTTTGACATGCACCTGCTCCATCATGCTCCCCTTTCCCATCTCCAGCTTAAAAAAAAAATTCAAATATGAGGTACACCCCTCTCTACATACATTCTACTCAACCAATAAAATATACGAGCATTCCTGAATTGACCTATGCAGTTATTTGACCAAATGAGATGTTGGCCCAATGCTATATCATGCTCCTGTAAGAGCTCAAAAAAATTCTTGAAACAATGCTGGACATATTCGGACGAGTGAGATTTCTCATCACTCATATAAAAATTATACTCTCTCTGATTATCTTTCAATCCTCCTTTGTACTATCAGGTGCATGTCTAAACGTTATGTGGACAAAAAATGCAATTTGAATGGAATTTTAATACTGAGATTGTACCTCATTTTGTGGTTGCAATGTGTAGTTTTATACAAAATCAACCACTGATATAATAGTGCCAATCGGAAAAGAGTCCTTACACATCCTAAGTTGTTGATCCAACTATTGGTGTTTTATTTTTCCAGCTAGGCTTTGAAACTCTCTAAGAGGAAGCCAACCTCTATATTCAAGAACCACAAAGGCTAGTGGCCAACTGATAGGAAATGGAATTTGACACACATTTCCATTGCACTTCAGGCTCTGTAAGACCTAGGGGGGTAACCGTTTAGCGATACCTCAAAATCTAGACACACAAGTAATAGGATATCGCTTAACAGATAATGCTCTCACATAAATATGCTGAGAAACCTAAAATATCACTCAATATTGGCAAGATATTGAATGAATTTCATCAACCAACATAGAGAACATGACAAACACAACTCAGCAAAAAATATTTGAAATGGTTTTTGATTCGAAGAGTTGGGACCAAACTGAAAACAACAGAAACATGATAATGGACCAGTGCCATAAAAATGGGCTATGGAGTCATATAACTAACAATCATCTTTCAGTGTTGAACATGTTTTGAAGGTCTTGCTAATGTTGTCACATTATGACAACCAGACTATTGAAGCTTTCTTTGATAACTCTTCTTATAAATCCACCTGAAACATAACACTCTTGTCACATTTGTTAAGGCAATTAAACTATCCCTAAACAATAAGCAATAATGAATGCAGCTTGTACTTTATTAAAGAAATTACATCATTCATGGAACATAAGGCAACAAAAAATGTAACTCAAATGCAGCAAATGTGCATGAAAAGACTCAGACAATTTTATTATTGAATCCAAAATAGCATTACAGTTTAGCCATGGAGACAATTATCAGCTAAAATAAGCATAAAAGAATAATTCAGAACACACACTTTCAAATTGAATGACTAAAAAACATATTTCCCCCTAGCTTTATAGTCTACCCATAGCTCTTGCTTGACTTACAGAGCTTTTCAAAAAAAATCGGAACCCTTTACAATGAGAGAAGAAGAGAAGATAAAGAGAATAGAAGAAAACAGGAGCAACCCTAAACTTGATCTGCAAATGCCACCTAGAAGTTCCATTCACCATTGATCATCAATGTGAAAAGACTCTCTCATCTCTCTCCAACAAACTTATTTTTCCTTCAAAACTGCCTTTGTCTCAAGTTGTTTTGCAACTAAAAATTTGCCCCTGTGGAGAATTTCATCATTTTACCCAGCTGTGTAAAAATACCTCTGTCGTGAAAATTTTGTTTTAGCAAAATAATACTCTCCTACACAGTGAATAACTTTATTCACTCCACTAGATAAAATAAACTACCCTCTTATCCTAACTTTATATAATAAACAATGTTTGAAGTAAAGGATAAAAATAAATATCTCTTTGTGCCTTTACTTTCCTCTCCATTCGCTTAAAATGAGAATTAATAATTCACGTGGGTAAAATAGAATTACCCTCCCCTTGCTCTTCATATTATACTTTTAAAAATATCTGACCCCTTTTAAACTGGTAAAATATTTTGAAATATTACTAATAGGGTAGATACAAATCATACCCGCACCCATTTTAAAATACGGTGAATTTAATTTGTCGGGCAATAAAATATTTTTTATGCCCATTTTCTAAAAGGTAAAAACCCATGGACCCACCATCATTTTCCTCGCATACCTCATGGAATTTTGGCCAATGTCACCGATATCTCGCGAGGTCCATGAGATCATGCCATGTGGCCATGCTTCTTCTTTATCATTGATCTTGTGCATTGCCCTAATCTCTTCACGTGTTTTCTCGTGTTTCCCTTCTTTGTGCTCGATACTCTGCAATGTCCACACTCTATACTTCACAGGCAATGGTGGTGTCTTCAATGTGCAGTCTTATATGTTGGTCACTCCTCCGTTTTGATGGATGTGCATACCTTGCTATAGGTCATGCCCCTCCTCACATTGGTGCGGTAGTCTCTACTTTCCCCATTCAGCTAGACACATGGCCACAAACTTCCCATGTTGCTGGTTCGAGCCTTTTGTCATTACATTGGCTTGGAAGTTGCTAAAGCATTATCAACAGATCCTTTTGTGCTGGTCTCTCATCAAATGTTTTGAGACCACTGAAACTATGGCATTTCTTGTTCACTTCACTACTGAACCACACATCTCTATTTACTAGCCATGCCCTGCTCTAGATGTACTTGAGATGAATAGAAAAAGATTCAGGTAGCAGTGTTGATCAGAATTTCCTCACAAAATTTTGATACAAAATCACTATAGACATAAACTCCCCTACGCCCTGATGGATGTCCCTTCTAGTTGGCTAAAAGGATTGTGCTTTCTCAAATGCTTCCATCATTTAGCAATGTAATTTGGCCTTGACCCTTAAGAAGTTTAGCTAATACAATGGAAACTCTAATCATAGCAGGCTCTTTTCCTCATATTTGTCACACTTTACAATACTATTCTTGAGCTTTCTCAATGCTGCAAAACAATGCAACCCATTGAACTCATTTGATTAACCATGTATAGCTTGGATTGCTCTTTTTTTCCATTGTATTTGGTTTGTTTTCCATGCACTTTCATCTTTCGATTAGATGAAATTTCATTAAGGTTAAATGTTAAACATTCTTAATATGTCAATAATTCCATATTTATATGCATGTCAAGCAAGGCACTTACAAATACATCATTTAAGAAAGTTACTCTATCCATAGAATACTGATTTTTGCCCATATTTTTCTCCAATACTCTCCATATCCAACACTGTACTCTCCTTCATCTTATGATGGTATTTCAACATCTGAAAGGTAGCTCTCACTTCACATTTCAAATCTTGAAGGCAAACAATTTCACAAAAGTGCAAAGTATGTCGGGTCCCCATGTGGTCCAAGCTAAAAAAAATTGTTTTCAAACAAGTTTCATGCCCAAATTAATCTAACACTGATTCTAAGTGCTTTTGAAGTTGAAAAACGAATTGGGTTGTGATCAAAATTTGTTTTCTAGCACATTTGAAAAATGGTTAAAGCTGGCCAGGTTAGCTTTGGAATTGTCTTAGGAAACCAGTCAAATGACCTCATAAAGCCATGAAAACTTGCAAGCATGCAAAAATTTGATCCAAAAGTATAGTGCAGCAAATGACTCAGTAAAATATTTTATGAGGTGAAAGATATTAATCAAAAAAGTTGCCTACTTAGACTTTATGCAACTGTGTTGGTTCAGAAACCAATTAAAACTCACTAAATCACCTCATTGAAGAAATATCAAATCAACTCTTGGCGAGCTAACACTGGACACAATAAATCATTTAGGTACCTTGAGCACATGTGCAAAAGGAATTTTCTTGAACCATCACTGATCAACAGATATTGATGCTCAAAGTTGGCCTCTCATAATGGTTTCTGAAATTGCATTTGGTTTCAATTTGTTTAAAATAGTAAATCAGATCATGAGAGTCTGAAAACTGAAATACGAGCTAATTTAGGTGGGGAGAACATGGAAAAATATTCGTTTTGACATTATAGTCAACTGGTTGCAAAATACAAACTCAAACGAGAGGCAAATTTGCAAAACTAAACGTTTGCAAACAACAGAAAAGTGTTAAAATCATTTAGCTTCGCTCTTCAAAACTCTGAAAAAAATCATCATGGGAAGCTAAAAACCGACATGCATATTCACATATGTCAATTGAATATGTCTAAAAATGGGTTTTGCACGAAAATCAACAAGCTTCAAATTATAGGCCTCCAAAGTGGGTTACTCAAACTGATTCATCAGGTGCACTTCTGAAAGTGCAGAGGCAATTTTTTTGAAATGGGCATCTCAAATTTGCAAAATTTGAGAGTGCCATCACCAACCATTGATACCTATGACTATTCCTTGTATACTTGTAGAAAATATTATTGTTAAAATCTGAAATAAAATCAGCAACACTGCATTCTTTTGTAACCAACTCACATGTTGAACCTTCACCTCCACTCTGCAAAGTGTATTTGACTATCTCAAATCTCTTTTTCTCAACAAGCTTCTTTCCAAATTCATGTTTGGAACCCTCATGAAAACATTAAACAAAATTTGACAAGCCACCACATTGTGAGCACTTCGCATTTAAACAATCATTTCTATAGAAAAAGCAAACATTGTCTCTAGAACATAAAAATAGATCTATCAAGTCCCTTGATGATTTCAGAAGATGCATTACACCACAATCCTGCAACATTTCATTAGTATGCAAATTAGAATGAATATAGCATAATAGTTCATGGTACATTGAAAACTCCATATGGTATTTGCAACAACAAGTATTACAAATCTTAAGAGGCACACAATAAAATGGCTTCAAACCTTCAAAATTCCTTTGTGAGATTTTCATATTTGGATGTGTTTCAATAAAAAAATTGAACATTGTTTGGCTTGATTCCAAGAAATGTTTAGGATGCGGTGTAGGGTCTCGATTGCCAATTCTTAACTTTAAAACATCCTTTGCATTGGGTGATACTCTAGAGTTATCATGCCAAAATTATTGAATTACTTGCTTTACATTATTGGTTAGCTTCTTATCAACATGAGGAAGCCTCCTAGAAAAAGCCCATGTATCAGTTTGAAGAGGATCATCTATTCTTTGTCATCTTGCAAGTGCTCTATCCAATTTTTTACGATTTATGTCAAAATAAATACAAGTTTGTCTCATAAAGCATGCCTTTTTAAATTGATGGCTTACTAGGGTGGTTGTAATGACTCTTTGAGAAACTCTCTTATCTTTTTCCTTGTTATTTTTTTCAATAGACTTGACAGCATTAAAAATATTTTGCAATAATAGAATTTTTTGCAGTCTTCTTGTTCACACGAATTTTCAATTTGTCTAGCAAAGGTCTCATCTTTTGCATCTTTAGCAATTGTACACAAATTTGGCATTCCTCGGTCAATTTCTTATCGCTAAAATATTGGTTGAAAAGTCTTGTAGCCCACAACTGAATAGTTCGTGTTGACCTCTTGCCTTCAAAATTGTTTATAATGTTCTCATCAATTTCAAGTAACCATTTAGGGGTTCTTGAAGGTCTTGAATTTGGAGTATGTCTTTCTTCCACACACGGTTCTTCATTTCTCATGTAATCTAGTGAAATATAATTTACACTTGGTTCAATATTATGTTCAACATCTTCAATTCCAACATTTTCACCTTGAACATTTTCAATATCAATTTGAATAAGGGCGGGTGCATGGAAATGGGTAGCCATTCCGTGGACACCCTTTAAACAAAAAAGTTTTTGGACATAACGCGAGCATGTTATGTCGTCGGTTAAACCTAGGTAAGGTCTGACGGATAAAAACTGCAAAGAGATAATGCAAGCGCATTATAACGCACTCGCGTTATCGACTATTAAAAGTAAAAAAAGAAATGCAAATCTCTCATTTGCATTTTGACTGTTTTTTTTGTGCACCCGCGGCCAAAAACACCAAAATAGCACGCTCACATTTGGGGAGAGGAATTTCTTCACCAAGCATCCAAATTTCTTCGCAACGATGGTGCCACGATGACGAGGAGTTGTAAGAGGTAAGGATTCTATGCTTTTTATTTTGAATTTGTTAGTTTTAGGTTGAATTTGATATCTATTTGTTTGAAATTTTAGGAGATGCAAATCAACCTGCAAACTCTCAAAATCCTCAATAGGAGGACCAACCAAATCCTCAAGATCAAAATCAACTTCCTCCACCAATCACTCAATCCCCTCCTGGCACTCAACAAAATTTAATGAGTGAAATTGAAAATAACAAAAAACAAATTGAGGATTTGATCAATAGGTTGAGTGATCCAAATGGTTCAACCACAGAAAGAATGACCCTAGCAAATTCCTTGAAAGATATGTTAACAAACGTAGATTCAATTAGCAAACAAATAATTGGATGGGAAGATAGGAGGCAGGCAGCTAGGAAGTATTATACAAATAAACTATCATACAAGGATGTGAAAGATTTAAAAATAACAAAAGGTGATTTGTGCTCATTATTCACTGACCCACACACAAATCAAAATCTTACCCTCAATGCAAAGAGGTTTCCTATCCATTGGTGCCACCACCAACAAATGAAGGAGCGATTTTATGATAGGTGGTACATGGTCTTGGATTACCCACCGTGCAACAATTGCGAGGTCCTGTAATATTTCCTTAGGAAACTATACAGTGAGTTCATATTGAACAAAATCCCAAATTACATTGATATGAGGGATTTCTATGGGAGAGGTGGGGGGTCAGCTCAGGATAGACCTGGTGCACAGCCAGATCCTACGCGGCAAGGTAGACGAGCTCTCGCTAGGCTGCCTCATGAGCACATTGTTATGCCTTCCATCATGAAGGAAAGTGCTGACGTAGAGACATTGCAAGCAATCAACACTTTGACTCAGAGTGTCATCCATCATACTAGCCCTATACTACAGTGCCATCCAGGGGAGTCTTCTAGTGGTGTTCTTCAAACACATGTGTGTCAATCTTGTGGAGCTACTTGTTCACATGACCCCACTGACCATCAAGAGACTGGTACATAGGATCTGTCTACAACTATGGAGATGGAGAGGGTAGCTAACATTTTGCATGAGGCATATGGCATTAATAGTCAGGTAAAAGTTATTGCATGTGTTCATTGAATTTAATTTATTAAATTTTGATTTTGAAATGCAAGATTAACTAAAAATGTTTTATGATTTTAATAAAATTGCAGGGTCATAGTGTTGAGACTGGATACACCGGCTCCCCATCAACCTATTTTTGCAGTACACTTATCGCTAGGGTATGTAACTAGTAAATAATTATAAGTTTATTGCATATTAATGGAATTGTATTACGAATGGTAATTTAATATGCAATTTTGGATGTTGAACAGACTAATATTGGAGGTTTTGATGGAACACTTCCCAATGGCGATGGATTTACTCAAACCTTCATGCAGGTAATAGAATAAAGAGTTTAACTAATGAATCAAGTACTTAGTAGATTTGTGTAGTTTATACATGCACATCGTTGATTATGTTGAATAATTTGTTGTTTTATTTTCAGTTGTTGCAAGATGATACACCTTTGAATGTGACGAGGGAAATGGATATTGGTGTGACATCTACCATACAATCCTCGATGGCTCTGACAGAAGAGGTATGAGGCAAATTAGTAAATTTTAATTTACATTTGTTGTTATAGATGTTAGTTAGTCAGAAATCAAACCATTATTGATTCATGTAGTTTTTGTCTTTTTGTATGGTTTATACAGGGCTTGAGCATGCCTGAGCATGGATGTGAGGATATTTCCCTCGTGGAGAGAGATCATGAGATGGATGTAAGTGATTATTTTGTCAAATATATCATTTTTTATAATGTAATTTCTATATATTCATGTCTTTACTTCTTATTGTAATAGTTAAAACTTCACCATGAACTAAACCCTAGGAGGAGTAGCAGGAGCACTCCACGAGCGCACAAAAATGAGTGACAGACCTATCGCCATCCGAGCGAAAAGGAAAGGGAAAGATTTTATTTCCTGGGCATGGAGAGCAATGACTTTTGATTCCATAGTCTTTTATTGTATGCCTGCATGGCAGTTTTGTACATATTTTTTATTGGACATATTTGACATTGTATGCCTAGATGGCATTCTCGTAAGCCTATATGGCTATTTTGTACATATATTTCATACTTATATTGACATATATTTATGTATGCCTACATGGCTATTTGGTTAATACAAATATCTTTTTTTGATGCTTGTCCATATTTGCATTCTAAATTGATGGTTCAATAGATATGAGTTATGTATATTCAAATGTATACTTTACAACTTATGTGTATACTTTGTGACTTACGTGCATTCAAGTGTATACTTTGTGGCTTACATGTTTTCATGCATATACCTTGTATTTGTGCATATACTTTGTTTTAATTTGTGTATACTATGCATTCGTTTGTATACTTTTTGAGGCTTACGTGTTTATGAGTACTTGTAGTTCCCTTATTGACATGTACATGTTTGACTTATTCATGTGTATAATTATTAATTGGTTAGTCGTAGCATTGATCTATGTCATCCTCAATGCATGATCCTTGAGATGGAGTAAGTACACCCTCAAGTTCAAAAGGAGTTTCACATGCATTCTTTGTAGGCTCATTTTGGTAGTGAAACCAAAAACCTCTTGCATCATTGAAACGAAAAAAAAATTCCTTTATAGCAGGTCTGAAGCCATTATCATTCTCCATTAGTTCTTCATGTATCCACTCCCCATTAATGGTTGTCTCATGACCTTCATGAAACCAAGCACTTATCTCATTTGTGATAGAAGAAATGTATGAAGATTTATCTTCCTCCTTATGAACCATTCATTATCATGAGAGATGGGTTCTTGTGAACCACTATTGATGAATTATGGGTCAATGAATTTGACTTGTAAAACTACACAATTGAATCTTGATAGCAATATCACAATATTTATATATCTAAATACTGCCATTGAATCCTGAATACTGCCATCTTACCCACACAAGATTCTGGAAGATGCTTCCAACCCTTCTCTTAGTGGTTGCTCTCATTGCACCTTCTACCTAGCTTCATCTTGGTGTAGACAATACGAAGACCCCAACTTGAGATCTTCACACATGCAAGAACAACTGTGTCCTTCGTGCAGCTTGGATGGATCAACTTGCAACCAAGAACCCACGCTACTTCCTGGTGTAGATTGCCTTCTACGTGCTCAAAACCTTCTGCCTCTGATACCATTATGATGTAGAGGAAACAACACAAGACAGTGGCTCATCCACCCTTCTCACTCCTTAACCTACTGATCACTACTAATCAAGACATGTTCTTAAGCCTCTAATTCTATCCGCCACCTTTCCACTGTTCAAAGCCCGAGTCACACATTACTCAAACACAATGGTCGAGCGATGTAATGGTTTCTTTGAAAACTGTTATATATTAAAAACCATACAAGAATTTCACACTCGGTTATATTACGTATATTCCCTGTCAACTAAAACCATTTTTCCCATTCCATTCAGGACTGTCGTAAAGAAACCCGAAAACAAGACATCCGTGACATTCAAAACAATAGTGAATCCTTCAAAACTAATCTGCATTCACAATTTGCAAAACAATAAACCAAGAAAGATAGAGAGAATGACATGATGGGAAATGGAAAATCCTGTTTAACAAATTCCAAATATTAACACTTCAAAAACATACGGCCAAAGAGCCCAATTTCTTCTCCCTCTTTTTTACTCTCTTTTTTGTTTTCCCATAGTTGCACTCTCTATTTCCTCTATCTCCCTGTATTCGGTTACATGTTGTCTCTTTATAGAGATTCTAGGGTAGTTAGACAAATTGTTCATCTAACTGATATTCCCATTCAGTTACAGCTGTCATTTAATCCTTTTGATGAATATATCATTGCAATTTTAAACACTTAACCATTTCTTAACATGGTCTCACGAAATTCTAAATGACTAAAACATTACAAAATTATGAAGCTTGTCCGAAATTTCAAGAGTTGAGGTGTCCCCGCACCAGTATCCTAGTTGTCCCTTTTTTGATTTATCTCCTCGCTGATCCATATTATTGGATTATTTCACCTTTTACACATTGCTTTCTTGAAAAACTCAATTTTAGGCCTTGTAGCCTTCTACCCCAATTTGGCCTCCTAGAACCCGTTTTCTTGAATTTTCTCACAATCAGTCTTAACAACCCCCATATGTTTTTGTAAATTCTTTCTTTTGATCATGAAGGCTCCAATATTTATGAAGCCTTAGGTCCTACAAGTTTTCATACATATGATTGTCCTCAAACCCCCTATTTTCAAGGGTTCCTATGGTTTTTGGCTCTTTTTCCTTCTTTGAGGGCTTCAACGACCTCCTTAGCTCTCCTCCTAGCACACACATGACTGAGATACATGTGCCTACACTCTGATACTCTTTATTGGCAAAAAACCAATCCATTTAGCAACTCTCCTTGCTGCTGTCCTCTCCAAGCTACTAGCCAGAATGCACTTGCACTCGCCTAGTGCTTGATGATTTCATCACCTCCCTGCAAAACAAGACTCCTTAACCTATATGTACACTATTTACATAGTCCCCAACTTGAATCCAAGTGGCCATGAGATGAAAGCCATGGGAAGTCAAGTGGGACTCATTATTCACAAAACTGGCCTGAACCGGCAATGAAACCAAGAAAACCAAAAACTTGCAAAAAGATAACTAGTCGGTCTAGATGACTAATCTAATGCTGCACAAGATAATTAAGTGACACAAATGGAAGAATCAAAGCATTAGATAATTCCCTTCAATCCGTTCTTGACTGGATGAAGGCTCAAACACATAAATTCAATGAAAACTTGCTCTCTTCCAATCACAAAAATGTACTCTCCAAGTCTCAATTCGCAAAAACATTCCTCCAACCTAGGTATTAGGGTTTTTCTGACCTTATATACCTTTCTCCCATGTTCTAGGACCCTTTGGTCGGGCTTAGAGCATCATTAATCTCATTTTCCAACTTTTAGGACAAATAGCCAAGGCAACATTGCTCAAAATGCTCATAGTGTCCAAGACTTACCCAAACTGCAAGCCCCTAACAAACCTATTTCCAATTCACTCATCAAAAACACTCTTGGGACTTTATATCATAGTCCTTATTCCCTCTTTCATCCTAATCTGATAGTAGCCACTTTTCAAATCAATCTTGGAGTAGTACCTAGCACCCCCCTAAACAATCCATTAAGTCTTCTATCCTAGGAATAGGAAACCTATATCTAATGGTTATCCTATTTATGGCCCTAGTATCAGTACACATTCTCCACTTATCTCCCTTCTTAGGTGCCAACACCACTAGAACAACACATGGGCTTATGCTTTTCCTGATCAACCCTTGGTCCAAAAGTTCTTGAACTTGCCTTGCTATCTCCTTGTTCTGCTCCGGTGTCATTTTGTATGCAGCCTTGTTAGGCAATGTTGCTCTTGGTACAAAGTCAATTTGATGACTGATTTCCCTCTTAGGTGGTAGTGTAGTTGGTGTGCCTTCACAAATGATATCCTTGAACTGATCCAATAGTTGCTTCACCTCTTCTATCATAGGTAGCCGACTAGGTGACTCCTCCTCCTTTGGATTCAACATGATTGCATAGACAACTCCTTCCTCCTTCATGTCTCTTAGGAATTCCTTTCCACTCATCAAAAGTACACTGGATTCTACCTTTTCCACTATCCTTCTTGGGGAAAAAACTTCATGGTTAAGTGCTTGAGCTGGAGTATATTGGAATGGGTGACCTCCCAGGAAGGCCTAGTGCCTCACCTCTGTGAGAATCACTTAGATGCAATGATTGCTAAGTGGGCCACTCAATATCATTTCAAATTTGTTTCTTTAAACAACTTACAAATTTGCAACTTAAGACTCCTCCAACCTAAGGGATCGATTTGGTGGAACATAGTTCAGAGCGATTCCACGTGTTTCGGTGCAAAAGAGGACCATGACTAGTGTAAACATACCTATTTGGACATGGTGGAACATTCTGCTTGGTCACACAAGTTGCAGAACGAAAGTTACACCACTCTGTAACTTTGCACTGCTTGTATTTGATGTTTTTTCCATCAAGTGAAAATCTGCCACCACTGGAAAACCACTCCAAGATAGCCAAAACCGAGAGAGTTTTTTGTAGACAGGCTCAATGCAATCCTATAGGATCAGACGAGAAGTTTCTAAGAATCACGGTATCCAAGTAATAGCATGCTGAAGTTTGCAGCTATTTTGCACTTTGGACCCTTAAGGGATCGATCCGGTGGAACATAGCTCAAAGCAATTCCACATGTTTCGGTGCAAAAGAGGACCATGCCTACCATAAAATTACCTATTCAGATGTGTTGGAATAGTCCGCTTGCTCACACGAGTTGCAGAGCGAAAGTTGTACCACTTTGCACAGCTTGAATTTGACACATTTTCCATCAAGTGAAAATCCACCGCCACGAGAAAACCACTCCAAGATAGCCTAAATCGAGAGAGGTTTTTCTAGAGGGGTCCAACACCTTTCTAGAGGATCAGACAAGAAGTTTCTAAGCATCATGGTATCCAAGTAATAGCATGCTAAAGTTTGCAGCTACTTTGCACTTTGGACCCTTAAATGATCGATCCGGTGGAACATAGCTCGGAGCGATTCCACGTGTTTCGATGCAAAAGAGGACCATGCCTACCATAAAAATACCTATTCAGACATTTTGGAATAGTCTGCTTGCTCACACGAGTTGCAAAGCGAAATTTGCACCACTTTGCAACTTTGCACAACTTGAATTTGACACGTTTTCCATCAAGTGAAAATCTGCCGCCACGAAGAAACCACTCCAAGATATCCAAAATTGAGAGAGGTTTTTCTAGAGGGGTCCAATGCCTTTCTGTAAGATTAGATGAGAATTTTCCAAGCATCACGGTATGCAAGTAATAGCATGCTGAAGTTTGTAGCTATTTTGCACTTTGGACCCTTAAGGGATCGATCCGGTGGAACATAGCTCAGAGTGATTCCACATGTTTTAGTGTGAAAGAGGACCATTCATACAATAAAAATACCTATTTGGATGTATTGGAACAGTCTGCTTGCTCACATGAGTTGCAGAGCGAAAGTTGCACCACTTTGCAACTTTGCACAACTTGAATTTGACATGTTTTCCATCAAGTGAAAATCCGCCGCCATGAGAAAACCACTCTAAGATAGCCAAAATCGAGAGAGGTTTTTCTAGAGGGGTCCAACACCTTTCTGTAGGATTAGATGAGAAGTTTCTAAGCATCATGGTATCCAAGTAATAGCATGTTGAAGTTTGCAGCTATTTTGCACTTTGGACCCTTAAGGGATCGATCCGGTGGAACATAGCTCAGAGCGATTCCACTTGTTTTAGTGTGAAACAGAACCATGCCTACCATAAACATACCTATTTGGACATGTTGGAATAGTTCGCTTGCTCACACGAGTTGCAGAGCAAAAGTTGCACCACTTTGCAACTTTGCATAGCTTGAATTTGACACGTTTTCCATCAAGTGAAAATCTGCCGCCACAAGAAAACCACTCCAAGATAGCCAAAATCGAGAGATTTTTTTCTAGAGGGGTCCAACGCCTTTTTGTAGGATTAGACAAGAAGTTTCTAAGCATCAAGGTATCTAAGCAATAGCATGCTAAAGTTTGCAGCTATTTTGCACTTTGGACCCTTAAGGGATCGATCCGGTGGAACATAGCTCGAAGCGATTCCACGTGTTTCGGTGTGAAAGAGGACCATTCCTACTGTAAACATACCTATTAGGACATGTTGGAATAGTCTGCTTGCTCACACGAGTTGCAAAAAAATGTTGCACCACTTTGCAACTTTGCACAGCTTGAATTTGACACATTTTCCATCAAGTGAAAATTTGCCGCCACGAGAAAACCACTCCAAGATAGCCAAAATTGAGAGAGGTTTTTCTAGAGGGGTCCAATGCCTTTTTGTAGGATTAGAAGAGAAGTTTCTAAGCATCACGGTATCCAAGTAATAGCATGCTGAAGTTTGCAGCTATTTTGCACTTTGGACCCTTAAGGGATCGATCCAGTGGAACATAGATCAGAGCGATTCCACATGTTTCGGTGCGAAAGAGGACCATGCCTACTGTAAACATACCTATTAGGACGTGTTGGAACAGTCTGCTTGCTCACACGAGCTGCAAAAAAATGTGTACAAATTGTTTACATGACCTTTATATGACCTTTTTCACATTGTTTACATTTCAAAATTCAAAGTTTGTAAATTTTCCTACTCAAGGCATTTACAGAACAAGGTGCTACTACACCAAACATGAACTTCAACCTTACAATATTTGAGTATATCTCATTATGTAATTAAATCTTATTACAATGCCTATGGCACTTCGTTCTCTGAGATCTTTTACAATGTCACTCATACACTCAAGATTCCTTTTAAATGTCTACATCATAGGTGCTCATCATGAGGTTAACTTCAAATGAGTAACTTGAGATTCCCTCGCTAAGCTTCACATGATATCTTATAATGGATTGAAATCAAAATTGAGATTTGTCAAAATCATCAAAATAAGTATGTTGAATTGCTTTTTTCACTGAGATTTTTGATAATGGCTCTTAAATCAGCATTTTCTGCAATGAAAGATCAATCAACCCTTAGTAGTTTACTTACAAATACGCAAAGTGAAAGAGAAAAAGAAAGCGCATCCAAAATGGAAATGAAATAAAAATAGATGGAAGGCACTTACAAATGTTGCATGCAGGCATCAAAATAAGGATGTTGCATTGCTTTTCTAGTTGACATTCTCTTCGATGGCTCATATATCAGTATTTTCTGCAAGGGGACACCAATCACTATAAAAGAAGATGATAGCATTGGCATCAAACAAATTAATGTGCATACAAGTATAAATTAATAAGAACCAATGTGCATATACTTACAAATTAATCCAACGAACCATCCGGGTCTGCTCTACTCTTTATTGTGTCAAGTATTGCCTCATGGTCAGACTCACGGACCTTGCATAACGTCTTGTTCAAAGGTCTACCCCCATATTTGGTCAAATGAACATTGGATGCCATGAAAAGGTTCGAGTAATGAAGAGTCTTACGATGCATGTCAAAGTCCTGAAATAGCCAATGTTTAACACTTGAATGTGGGTACCTTCTAAGCCATGTTCCAGTGACCACAACTGAGCCTGTAGGGTATTCGATGTTTTCTCCATCTATAAGTGGGGCCTCCAATTTATTTTTGGTCTTAACACAATGACACAAGTAATAGTCTATTCCCTCTTCATTGTCTTCATCTGCAATAACTACATAAACATGCCCTGCATTGACATGTGCAAAAAATCTCTTGGAATTTGTCAACATTACGAATATAGTACAAAGTAAGATCTAACAATATGGAATTTTAACAACTAAGAAAGTAGATATATCACCTCGTTGAACTAGATCTGATATGTGGTCAAAATCGATCGATGATTCTATCTATGTCAATTCCAATGCCGTCGGAGGGTGATACGTGTGAAGTGGGCTAAGATAACTTGTGAACCATTTGTCAACCCACTCCCCTGACTCATAATCATTCCAGTCTTGCATTGTACATGAAGAAAAAAAGCATGCCATCTTTCATGTATCGATACTCCATGAACCTATATTTGAGCTAAGGAAAGAATTTACCTCACTCGATCCTATTAGTGTACAACAGTCTTCATATGGTGCAATGTTAGTATCATCCATCAACCAAAAAAATCTATGAACTGAAGACGTACCTTCATTACCTGGACCCATCAAAGAATTACACCACTCGACGATTGATTTTGCATCTATCAACTTTGCACTGTCTTTATACTTTAACTCTTCTCATGCTAATGCTCTTTTCACGCATGCTCCTGCACCATCATGCTCCCTCTTTCCATGTCCAGCCTCACAAAAGTTCCACATATGTTGAACACCTGTAATGACATGCATCCTGCACAACCAGTAGAACATGCATGAGTTCTTGAACTGTGCTGCACAGTTATCAGACCATATTATATGTTGATCGTATTCTATGCCCCTCTGAGTCAAACCACTATAGAACATTTGGGAGCAACCTTGCACAAACTCTGCAGAATGTGTGCGATCATCACTAATGTAAAAGTGGTGCTCCCTCATTACCTTCCTTTGCTCATCTGTATTATCAGATGCATGAATGAATGCTATGTGCACAAATATTGAAACTTGTGTAGAGTTGTAATATTGTGACTGCACCTCATGTTGTGTTTGTAGAGTGTAGCTCTCTACAAATTCAACCACAGATACTATGCTTCCAAATATAAAGGTGTCCTCGCATAGCTTGAACTGCATGTCCAACCATCGGGCTCTATGGGTATGCATTGCATACTCAGACAGTATACTGTCATGAAATGTGGTCATAAATTTGTACACTAGAATCTTCTCAATAACCAAATCACACCTTTTTGCTTGAGACCCATCTTTTGTAGCATATGCCACTGTTTTATACTTCCCAAACTCTATTAGTTTTTGTCCCACCTCATCTGTGCTTTCCATATGTTGACATACTGGCATACGTTGGAAGCCACCGCAATGCTCGCATGAACCATCCAAGCATGTTGTCCTATAGAATATCTGGCCATCCTCTATTTGACATAGAATTTTTGATAAGAACTCTCTTGAAGATTTTGGTGGGGCTTCTATGCCACAATCCTGCAAAACATCGTTAGTATGCAAATCTAAACATATAGAATGATAAACATCATAATGGTTAAAAAATTCAATATGTAGTCTACAACAAAAAGTAGTGCGTGTGTGATTTATCTTGACATAAAAAGGTTTAAGCATTTCAAAATATCTTTGAGAAATACTAATTTGAGGATAATCATTTTCAAATTTCTGAAAAAATTGGGTTTGAGTCATATCCAAAAAATGCTTTGGATGTGGCTCACGATTCCGACTACCGATTCTCCTTCTTACCACATCCCTTTGATTTGGAGATGGACTTGTGTTATTCTTCCAATACTCTTCAATTAGTGTTCTCAAGGCTTCAACAACTTCTTTATCTTTTCGTGACAGTCTCCCCGAGAATGCCCATAATTCATTTGTATCATTGCCCTCAATTCTTTGCCGCCTTTGAATGGCCCTTGATAAAGTTTTTCTACTAATTCCTATTTTTTCACTAGTATTTCTAATTAGGTGAGCTCTCTTTGTTTGAAAACTTACTAGAGTTGATGTAATCACACATCGGGTGACATTACTATCCTTTGAGCATGAGGTCTTACCCACTCTCTCATAAGCATCCATTAGATTCTTCACAATAGTGTCTTCACTCGATGCATTTGATGTTTTCAACCCAAGAGTATTCATGATGTTCCTATACTTTACACCCCGCATCATTTCAACAAATAGTTGACATCTTGCAGTCTCATTTAGCCTTTCAAAGAATCTTTCCCAAATCTTATCAGCATATCTTCTACAAGTGCGTGTTGAAATATTACCTTCCATGTGCTGCAAAATATCATCATCAATATTAATCAAATACTTTGGTTTTCTACGCAAAATTCTCGGTGGTGTTCTCCTAGGTACATACATCCCAACATTAGGAATTTCATCAATATTTAATTGAGGTGGGCTAGATTGCATACCTTCGATCCAGGGTGGAGAAGAAGACATACCTTGAGGTTCAGATGGGAATGATGGCATACCTTCTTCATCAATTTCGAGTGATGATGTAGTCTCAACTTGAGATGTGTTGGATGGTGTCCAACAATATTCACTTGCGGTAAATGGTGTCCCTCCATATTCACTTGCAGTAGATGGTGTCCATCCATATTCACTTGTGCTAGATGGTGTCCCTCCATATTCACTTGTGCTTAATGGTGTGCCTTCATATTCACTTGTCGTAGAGGGTGTGTCTCCAACTACAGTATCTAAATCTGTCTTACGATGATGCTTTCGCATTCATGCCTTTTGTGCTGCCAATTCCCATTCTCTTTTTGACGGTTGAGGTTCCTCTACAATCGGGTTGTTCTCATCAATCATTTCCAATTTCTTCTTTTCACAATATGCTGCCACTCGAACTCTCTCCTTTTCTTTCAAGGTTTCATTCTCTTCATCTGTTAGTTTCCTCTTTGTCTTTTTCTTTGGTATGGCAGATAATTTTATCTATACCATGGTAATGAGACAAATATTAGTTCCTAAAAAATGTATCCATTCAAGATAATTAAAAAATATATGTCATTGAAGGCTTCATTTAAATAATACTTACAATCATCTTGTACAAAAGTAGTCTTTTATTGTTGATGGTTCTATCCAACCACCAAGGGAATAAGGACTATGATGTAAAGTCCCAATAGTGTTTTTTATGTGTGAGTTAAGGAAAACTTAGGGTAGTCTAGAGCCTTGAAGTTTGGAGAAGCTTGAATGATGAAATTAGGCAAATTAGTCCATGTAGACTTGGCAATTTGTCCTAAAAGTGGGGAAAGGGCATTAATGATGCTCTAAGCCCAACCCAAGGGTCCTAGCATGTGGGAGAAAGGTATATAAGGTCATAAAAACCCTAATTAAGCATGTGGGAAAGCTATTGTACGATTTTGAGTTTTGGAAGGGGAATTTGTGAGTTGGAAGAGTGCAAATTTCATTGAATTTCTGTTTTTCTGCCTTCATCCAGTCAAGAATGGATTGAAAGGACCTGTCTAATGCTTTGAGTCTTTCAATTGTGTCACTTAATTACTATGTGAAGCATTATATTACCCATTTAGTTCAATTTCTTTTTGTATTGCAAGTTTTTAGAGTTTTCGGTATCATAGCTGGTTCATGCCAGTTTTTGGAAATAATGATCCCCACTTGAATTCTCATGGCAAGGCTACCATGGCAACTTGGAATAAAGTAGGGGAATGTTTTTATAGTGTACATATGGTGTGTGGTGTCCTGGTTTGCAGGGGAGATGGTGAATTCATCAAGAACTAGGCGAGTGCAAGTGCATTTTGGCTAGTGGCTTGGAGAGGACAGTAGTAAAGAAAGTTGCTAAATGGACTGGTTTGTTCCAATCAAGAGCAAGAGAGTGTGGGCACACATATTCCAGACATGTGTGTGCAAGGAGGAGAGTTGAGGAGGTCATTGAAGCCCTCAAAGTTGGAAAAAGGAGCCAGAACCCTAGAAACCCTCGAAAATAGGGGGTATGAGGACAATCCTATGTACGAATGCCAAAGGGACTAAAAACCTAGTAAATATTGAAGCCTATGGTACCAATAGAAATAATATATAAAAATATTTGGGGGTTGTTAAGACTGTTTTTGAGAAAAGCCAAGAAAACGGGTTCTAGGAGGCTTAATTGGGCAAAAGGCTACAAGGCCTAAAATTGGGATTTTCAAGAAAGCGATGGGTACAAGGTGAAAGAATCCTATGAGATGGATCAATGAGGAGTCAAATCAACAATGGGATAGTGAGAATACCCTTTCATAGCCCCTCGAGTGGTTAGGATACTTTGGGTCAGTGTGGATCCCAAGGAAGCTTAGTGGTGAATTGAGAGCAATGGTGAAAAATTTGAAATTGGTGGAGAGTCTTATGAGGTGAGAGGGGTTTATGAGGGATCCCTGTGTAGGGTAGAGAGGAATACCCTAGGAAGACCAAAGAATAGGTCTTGGGAAGAGAAAGATTGCTCTTCAAAGATAAGACTCCCCATCAATTGTTGAAGGACTGGTCTATGTAATGAACTTTTGACCTTGTGCAGGGTATTTTGAAGATGTTTGATGCTTTGGAATGGTCTTAAAGGATGAATTTTGGTGAATGGTTCTAAATTTCTATAATTGGCAAATGTAAAATGGTAATTGGCAAGTGTAAATAATTGTGTATATAATTTGCTAATTTAAAATGTTCATTGACAACCTAAGGTTATAATGACAAACAAAAATGAAAGAAAGCCATAATAGAATGAAAGAAAATTTGTAAAGACTTCACATACCTTAAAAACCAAACTTTCAAATGGAGGAATTCAACCCAATTATGTAGCCTTAGCTTCTTCTTTCTTCAAACTCCACAACAATTTGACTTGTTCAAAAGCTTGTTCCCTTTCACACTTCAATTGTATATCAGTTTTCAATGGAATTGAAACTTCAATTGATATTATATGTCTTTCAACGTCGAGACTCTGCTATTTCATGCAAAGATGGTAAAAAGATCATGGAAAAGGTGATGGCAAGTGAAAAAGATGCTTGCACACTTCACAACATCATCAAATATATATATTTTGTCGGAGCACATGCAGAACCAGGGGAATATGTAGACTGTGGACCTTCAAATCACGGCTATATTGATTTTTTTACCATTTTAGTAAACTACAAAACACGCTCGCGTTATGTTAAATTAAGTTTTCTTAGTGTATTGTTGATAGTATAGGGGTTCTTGAGAGAGTGGGAGGGAGAGAGGGGGAGAGTGGAAGATAGAGAGGGATGGAGAAGGGGAGAGTGGGAGAAAGAGAGAGGGAGAGAGTGGGAGATAGAGTAGGAGATATAGAGGGAGGGAGAGAGGGGGAGAGTGGCAGAGAGTGGGAGAAGGGGAGAAGTGGAGAGTGGGATATAGAGAAAGAGGGAGAGAGGGAGAGAGTGGGAGAGTGGGGGAGAGTGGGAGAGAGTGGGAGAGTGGAGGAGAGTGGAAGAGAGTGGAGGTAAGTGTATAGGGCTAAGTGTATAGGGCATAAGGATTAGGGTTTAGAATAATGGGTATAGGGTTGAGGGTATAGGGCTAAGTGTATAGGGTATAGGGATTAAGGTTTAGAATAATGGGTATAGGGCTGAGGGTATTGGGTTTCAGATTGAGGTTTAGGGTTTAAGGTTTAGTGTACAAGGTTGAATTTAGGGTTTAGGGTTTAAGTATAGGGTTGGGGGATGATGTTCAGGGCTTAGGTTATAAGGTTGAGTGTATAGGGTATAAGGATGAGGGTTGAAAGTGTAGGGTTGAGGTATAGTGTTCAAGGTTGGGGGTGTAGGGTTAACTGTATAGAGTATAGGGATTAGGGTTTAGAATATTCAGTATAAGGTTGAGGGTATTGGGTTTAGGGTTGAGGGTTTAGAGTACAAGGTTTAATGTAGGATTTAGTGTTTAATTATAGGGTTAAGGGTTTAGGAATAATGTTAAACATAAAACCCTACAATCTCAAGTCTTAACCCTATACCTTATACCCTTAACCCTACAACCTAAAACCTAATCCCTATACCCTATACACTTAACCTCATACCCTTAACCCTAAACATTATACCTCAACCCTCAACCCTTAAACTTGTACATAAATCCTAAAACCTAAACCATCAACCCTAAACCTAATATCCTCAACCCATTACCCTCAACTATATACCCAATATCCTAAACCATAATCCATATACCCTATACACTTAACCTTATACCCTCAACCCTAAACACTATCCCTCAACCCTCAACCCTATACCTTAAACCCTAAACCCTCATCCATCATCCCTATACCATATACCCTCAACTTTATACCTAATATCCTAAACCCTAAACCTTATTCCCTATACAATTAACCCGATAACCTCAACCCTATACCTTAAACACTAAACCTTACACTCTCAACCCTCATAGGGGGAGAGAGAAATAGGGGGAGGGAGGGATTGGGGAGGGAGGGATTGGGGAGAGAGAGAGAGAGGTTGGGAGGGAAAGAGGAGAAAAAGATAAGTAGAGAGGGAAGGAGAGGTAGAGATACATGAGAGATAAAGAGTAGATAAGGAAGTATAGATGGAGGGAGAGGTATGGAGGGAGAGAGAGGGAGGTGAAAGAGAGGTGAGATAGAGAGAAATAAAGAGAGTTTGGTAGGGAGTCAATTTCACGAATTGCCAAGCTAGTGGGCCCACTAGCTTGCCAATTCAGTGAAATTGGCAATGTAGTGGCCTGTTTGAAAAAATGGGTCCAAGAAATGGGGTCTCCCGATGATGTAAATAACTAGGAGACCCCATTTCTTGGACCCCATTTTTCAAATAGGACAAGTTAGGTTGCCAATTTCACCAAATTGGCAACCTAACTTG
>CM021100.1:602474594-602509044 GCA_007115665.2 Sequoiadendron giganteum | reverse complement strand
GGAGAGAGGGTAGAGGGTTAAGAATTAGAAAGGAACTTAGGGTTTTAGAGATTTAAGGTTTATGGTAGAAGGTTTAAGGGTTAGGGATTTAGGGTTAAGGAGTTAAGGAGTTAAGGAGTTTAGGAGTATAGGGTTTAGGAGTTTAAGGGTTAAGGGTAGAAAGAGGGAGAGAGAGAGAGAGAGAGAGGGTAGAGGGTTAAGGGTAGAGGGTTGAAGGGTTTAGGGTTTAAGGGTTTAGGGTAGAGGGTAGAGGGTTTAAGGGTTAAGGGTTAAGGGTTTAGGGTTTAGAGTTTAGGGTAGAGGGTTATAAGGGTTAAGGGTTAAGGGTTTAAGGGTTAAGGGTTTAGGTTTAAGGGTATAGGGGAGAGAGATAGATAGAGTGAGAGAGAGAGAGAGACCAAAGAGAGGGAGAGGGGGTACAAGGGAGAGATTTGAGAGAGAGAGAGATTAGAGGGTAGATGGTTTAAGGGTTTAGGGTTTAGGGTCTAGGGTCTAGGGTAGAGGGAGAGAGAGAGAGGGTAGAGGGTTAAGTGTAGAGGGTTTAAGGGTTTAGGGTTTAAGTGTTTAGGGATTAAGGGTTAAGGGTGGAGGGGACATAAAGAGACCTAAGAGAGGGAGAGGGGGTAGGAGGGAGAGATTTGAGAGAGAGAGAGAGTAGAGGGTAGAAGGTTTAAGGGTTTAGGGTAGAGGGAAGAGAGATGGAGGGAATGAGAGAGAGAGAGATAGAGATACTTGAGAGATAGAGGAAGTCAGTGAAAGAGAGGGAGACAGGGAGTGAGAGAGAGATAAGGAAGGGAGGGTTAATGGTAGAGGGTAGAGGGTTTAAGGGTTAAGGGTTTATGGTTAAGGGTTTAGCGTATAGGGTTTAGGGTAGAGGGTTATAAGGGTTTATGGTTTAAGGGTTAAGGGTTAAGGGTATGGGGGAGAAAGATATATGGAGTGGATGAGTGAGAGAGAGACCTAAGAGAGGGAAAGGGGGTATGAGGGAGATACTTAAGAGAGAGAGAGATAGAGAGTGGGAGAGAGATAAAGGGTATAGGGTTTAAGGGTTTAGGGTACAGGAAGAGATATAGAGGGAGTGAGTGTGTGAGAGAGAGAGAGAGACCTGAGAGAGGGAGAGGGGATATGAGGGAGAGAATTGAGAGAGAGAGAGTAGACGATTTAAGGTTAAGGGTTAAGGGTAACAGAGGGGAGAGAAATAGAGGGAGTCATTGAAAGACAGGGAGGGAGGGAGTGGGAGAGAGATAGAGGGTAGAGGGGAGAGAGATAGGAGTGATTGAGTGAGATAATTGAGAGAGAGAGGGAGTGGGAGAGAGATAGAGGGTATAGGGTTTATGGTAGAGGGTAGATGGTTATAAGGGTTTAGTGTTTAAGGGTTAAGGGTTTAGGGTGTAGGGTTAAGGGTAGAGGGGAGAGAGATAGAGGGATTGAGTGAGAGAGAGAGAGACTTGAGAGAGGGAGAGGGATAGTAGGAGGGAGAGAGAGATAGAAAGAGGGTAGAGGGTAGAGGGTTTAAAGGCTTCAGGTTTAAGGGTTAAGAGTATCTAGGGGAAAGAGATAAAGGGAGTGAATCTGAGAGAGAGACCTGACAGAGGGAGAGGGGGTAGGAGGGAGAGACTTGAGAGAGAGAGGTAGTGCGAGAGAGATAGAGGGTAATAGGATTAATGGTAGAGGGTAGAGGGTTTAAGGGTTAAGGATTTAGGGTTTAGGGTTAATGGTGTAGGGAGAGATATAAAGGGAGTGAGTGAGAGAGAGAGAGACTTGATAGAGGGAGAGGGGGTAGGAGGGAGAGAGAGAGGGTAGATGGTTAAGGGTAGAGGCTAGAGGGTTTAGGGTTTCGATTTTAGGGTACGAGGGAGAGAGAGAGATATTGATGGTAGAGGGTAGAGAGATCTAGAGGGAGTGACTCTAAGAGAGAAACCTAAGAGAGAGAGAGAGAGAGAGAGAGAGAGAAAGAGAGAGACAGGGTAGAGGTTTAAGGGTAGAGGGGATAAATATAAAAAAAGTGAATGAGAGAGAGAGAGAGACCTGAGAGAAGGAGAGGGGATAGGAGGGAGAGACTTGAGAGAGAGAGAGAGTATAGGGTAGAGGGTTTAAGGGTTAAGGGTTTAGGGTTTAGGGTTAAGGGTTGAGGGAGAGATATAAAGGGAGTGAGAGAGAGAGAGAGACTTGAGAGAGGGAGAGGGGGTACAAGGAAGGGAGGGAGAGAGATAGGGTAGAGGGTTTAGGGTTTAAGACGTACATGAGGGAGAGAGAGAGAGAGATTGATGGTAGAGGATTCAGGGTAGAGGGTAGAGAGATCTAGAGGGAGTTACTCTAAGAGAGAGACCTAAGAGAGGGAGAGGGGCTAGGAGGGAGGGAGAGAGAGGGTAGAGGGTTTAAGGGTTTAGGGTTTAAGGGTTAAGGGTAGAGGGGAGAGAGATAGATATAATGAATGAGAGAGAAAGAGACTTGAGAGAAGGAGAGGGGGTATGAGGGAGAGACTTGAGAGAGAGAGAGAGGGTACAGGGTTTAAGGGTTAAGGGTAGAGGGAGTGAGTGAGAGAGAGAGAACTGAGAGAGGGAGAGGGGATAGGAGGGAGAGACTTGAGAGAGAGAGAGAGAGTAGAGGGTAGAGGGTTTAAGGCTTAAGGGTTTATGGTATAGGGTTAAGGGTAGAGGGGAGAGAGATTGAGGGATTCAGTGAAAGAGGGGGAGGGAGGGAGTGGGAGAGAGATAGAGGGTAGAGAGGGGAGAGATATGAGTGATTGAGTGAGAGACTTGAGAGAGAGAGAGAGAGAGAGTAGAGGTTAGAGGGTTTAAGGGTTAAGGGTTACAAAGGGGAGAGAGATAGAGGGAGTGACTCTGAGAGGGTAGAGGGTAGAGGGTTTAAGGGTTTAGGGTAGAGGGGAAAGAGATAGAGGAAGTGAATTTGAGAGAGAGATCTGAGAGACAAAGAGGGGGTAGAATGGAGAGACTTGAGAGAGAGGGAGTGGGATAGTGATAGAGGGTATATAGATATCTAGGTTATATAGGGTTAATGATAGAGGGTAGAAGGTTTAAGGGTTAAGGGTAGAGGGAGAGATATAGAGGGAGTGAGTGAGAGAGAGAGACCTAAGAGAGGGAGAGAGGTTTGAGGGGGAGAGAGGGGGTTAAGGGAGGGAAAGATATAGAGGGAGTGAGTTCGAGAGAGAGACCCGAGAGATGGAGTGGGAGAGAGATAGAGGGTATATATGGTTAATGGTAGAGGGTAGAGGGTTTAAGGTTTTAGGGTTTAAAGGTTAAGGGTTTAGGGTTTAGGGTTAAGGGTAAAGGGAGAGATATAGAGGGAGTGAGCGAGAGAGAGACCAGAGAGAGAGAGAGGGGGTTAGGAGAGAGAGACTTGAGAGAGAGAGATAGTAGAGGGTAGAGGGTTTAAGGTTTAAGGGTTTAGGGTTTAGGGTTAAGGGTAGAGGGGAGAGAGATAGAAGGAGCCAGTGAAAGAGGGACGAAGCAGAAGAGAGATAGAGGGTAGAGGGGAGAGATATAGGAGTGTTTGACTAAAAGACTTGGGAGAGAGAGAGATGGAGAGAGAGAGAGGGAAAGAGATAATATTTAAATATTTTATATATTAGTAATATATATTTAAATATTTATACATTAACTAAAATATTGAAATATTATACATAATAATATAATATATTATATATTAAATACATAATTTAGTAAGAGATTATTATAAATTGTATATTATATATTACATTATAAACTATATTGTATATTATATATTAAATTATAAACTTTATAGCATTTTTTAAATCATTTATTATAAATTGTATAACATTTTTTAAACTCATATCTAAAACATATTGGATATCAAATTTGAATCTGATATCCGATATGTCTAACACAAAATTTAATGCCTAGGGATTAGCCTCGGGCTTGCTTTGGAATTTGGTTCAGACCTGCTAATCCTAAGAAGTCAACACAAAAAACGTGTTTAACAACTTACCTTGCTTTTCCAAACTTCACCCATGTGGCTGATGACTTTTTCTAACCCAAAATTTATGAAACGAAAAGGGTTTGTAAAGGAGCTTCTCAAATTTCCACCAATATAAATTATAATTTGCTTTGAATCTAAAAAATAATAATTATTCATTTTCTATTAGAATTACGACAAAAGTCCTGATTGACAGGTTGATTGAAAAATGTCTCTAGCTTTCAAATGGTAGCACGTTTTTTGAATCCAAAACATGTGTCACATTTTATGCTTCGCATACTATAGGATTTTAAAAAAATGAATTTCATGAAGTTTTGATCAAGTTAAGGTGGTTAGACATGCAAGTTTTTATATTTTTTAAAATTTGTAGTCAAAAATTCATAATTAATTAGTTACTTGGAAAAAAATTACAAAAAAAATTGCATCACATCTGGACATGAGTCCTCTACTTATATCTAAAATATTATCCTTTTATTATGGTTAGGGTGGTCGGATAGACTCCTACTTTTTATTTTTTCCCTAAAATTTAAGTACTACTACATTGAAATTTCAATTTTTTACCAAATAGATTTTTAAACATAAAAAATAGACCTAGTAGTTTAGAAACTACATTCAATTTTCCACAGATTCTATTATTACATATTTTTGAAATAATATAAATAGCTTATTCAAATTTTTACGTCAAGTTGCCTAACTCTGACTTTTTTGAATTTCCATTGCCACTTAAGGGCCTATTTTTTCCATGATGATCCTACACACACCCATAATCAAAACTATCACTCCTTTCTATCATTGCACTTGTGCATAATCTTATTGATAACTTCCTTGTCTTCTCAAGGGGATGAAGAGTAAAACACTAACCTACTCCCCTTATGCCATGTTGATGTTTCAAACACTTTGAGATGTTCCTTGTGCAATATGCACATTATTAGGGCTTTCTTCCTTTTTCTCATGCCTTCTTCTCCCTACCTTCAATAGCTTAACCAAAATGCCTCACTGGCTACAAAATGCCTCACTAGCAACACAAGTCTTACTAGCTACAAAATGCCTAACTAGAAACACAATGCCTCACTGGCTACACAATCCATGTCTCATTGACAACTTTTCTCAAATAAGATAAAAATAAATATAGAGAGGATCACTTTGTTTCTCTAATGCCCATGGAAATTTACAACTTTAATTCCTTTTATGTCCTCTAAAATTCACAACATTTGAAGCTTAGAATACACAAAACACATTAAAACAACTTTCTACCTTTTTCAACCAATCACTATAATTTCCAATAATATTTTAAGCACAACCTTGTGTTTATAGCTCATACAAGACTTCAAGAACTCATTTTAATAGAAAACTACAGTATAGGGTTTCTGAAGAGACCTCTCTTTCACAAAACACAACAATGATAGCATCTGAATAAAAATAGTCTAGCAATCTAAACCTCCAACTCAATGTAATATCATTTTCAAAATGCCCTTTTTAGGATTTTGACATTCAAAGCATAATGGTCATAGAGCAACTGAAAAAATGAGTTGTGCTTTCTCAAACTGTTTAGTGCATTCTCTAACCAAATGACAAGCTTGAATTTTTCATACATATAGAAATCATTAGTCTCGAAAATGAAGAATGACCATATCTTGGTTAGGTTTTAGAGGAAACTCAAAGTAACTTACAAACCCCAACTACTCAAATGAAATTTCAACTATCACAAAAAACTTCCATCTCTCCAAGCTTTGAATCATGATGAATGTTCCCAAATTTCAAACCCTAAATCTGCTACTCTATTTTCCAATGTCAAACCTTACATTATACCAATTTTTTTTCCCCACATTATACATCCTTACCCAGCTAAACTGATTAGCTCTAAAAATGGTTGTGGAATGACAATAATAATATCTTCGAACATCTGAAACCCAAAGTTGAAGTCTTCATATTGTAAATGATGTCGACTGTCACATGTAACCGATACCCAATAGGAGTATAGTGTCAACTAATGCCCAATACAAAGATGTCGACCATGTAAAACAAAGCATGACATGTTCATTGCTAACCAAAAAACTTGTCCAAATCCATATGATGCCGATAATGATCAAAGAAATCACATTGCCTTTCTAGATAATAAGAGTAATGTATAAAGCCAAAAACTTGTTATCACCTTATAATCATATGATGCCAATCCCAACTATTCCAAGAAAAGTGTAATAATGGTATACCCATGGTCAAAGAGATCAATACCATAGAAGTGAATTTTACAATATATTGATATCTTATCAAAGATATCATAATCTATAAACATCAAATCAAAGACAAAACGACTATCCAAAACCTTGCAAGATACGATAAATATCACTGAAAATTCATATGCCAATATTACTACCCAAATAATAATGAGAACTAAGGCAAGCATATATGAACCTGTCATTTCATTGAGACCAATTACTCAATGTATGACATATAATTGTGTGAGTCAAGTCAACTTGTACCAACATCACCAAGAGTGAAATTGCCTAATCTCACCATACCATACCAACTATCATGAATGTATCAACATTCAACTATCATGATAATACCTTACCAATGCCATATGCCTTACCAATTCCATAGTGCCATGCCACCAATAATATCAAGAATATCAATGTCATATCAATCACCCACTTGAATGAGAACCAAGAAAATAAAAGCTTATTACCTCTTGTCACATCTTTTGTAGTCTATACTGTAACTTAAAAAGAGAAACATGCCAAAATCAATTAGAACCAAAAATTACTTGACCAACTAAAATCAAGGAGTAGAAAAACACATATGCATTATATGAATCAAGCTCAGAATCGCTATCACTATAGAAGAGAAGTCCAATACGAACAAAGAACACGCCAACAGGGTTAAATGGTAAACAAAAATAGCTCCCCCTAAAGAAATGCACAAAGATCTTCATGTTAACCTACTTCAACCTTCCATTGTCCTCAAAGGCCTCAAAATTTTACTATTGTCCTGCAAAAGCATTCACAAAACATTTCCATGAAATTCCTACCATGCAACTCTACCACAAATGCATTGTTCCTCCATTATAACCATACCATACCATTTTGCAAATTTTCTACTAGACACAAATTCCATTATCAAACCATTCCACTTACAAAGGCACATAGATCAATGAAATCTCAGTGCATAATGTGCATATTTGAGAAAAAAAAAACATCTTATATGCCACTAGCCTGAATGTTACATAAGAAAGAGTAGAATGAAATTATAATACTCACTATCAAATGATGAGTGAACACAAATTTCCTTGCTTCAAAGAAAAATCTTTGTAACATCATAGTTGCAATAAGCTTATCAATCAACCAACATTCAACATTTGCATGACAACAAGCTTGATCTGCTACACATATCACCTAGATTAGCATCACATTCTCATCTTGTCATCATTATTATACAACCAACCATCTTGAAAACTTGATCAACAACAAGTTAAGCAACAAAAATTTGAGAACCAACCACTACAAATACCAGAGGAATTTTTTTTCATAGTTTGAGCATTGATCTTAGTCTAAAAACACTTCCATACGGTAACTGCACTTGTCTATTGTACAAGAGAAGTAATGGAACTAACAAAAAGTGCAATGACTAACACCAAGAACACGATTTCACTCTCAATATTATTCTATTAGGAACATGAAAATATCACCATCTTCAAGCCATCAATAATAAATATTTCTCATGAACAGACCCACAAGTAACTGCTACTGTCTAAGAAAAGTCACAAAATTCAAGCAAATGGTTGAGTTTTCAAGCAACCATTGTGAACACACACTATTTTCTTCATAGATTACTCCATGACCATAAGATTTAAGAAAAAAAATATAAATTGACATGAACATCACAGGCATAAACATATTGGTGACTTAAGAAGTACATGAGACCACATAATTTTCAAGGACTCATGAGATCAACATGATGAGACTAACATCATTGTAGTTTAATATTGCCAAATATTAGAAGCCATCATACTGTCAAGCACTGTCTTCATACCATTTTCAAACAGTGCAATTACTCCCCCTATTTGATAAACATTGTTATATTGTCAAAGCACTATTATATTGACTATCCTCAAACCAAATCAAATTCATTGGCAAAGACAAAGGTGCTAAAAAAACCCAAGTTTTAAAACTTTCAAGAGGCAAGATCAAACAAAGTAAAAGGTCCAAAGCACTCCTCCAAATGAAAAATCCATTTCCCAAATAACAAAACCAAAGGCTACCAACCACCTCACAAGATCACAAGTGATCTATCAATAAGTTCATGTCACTGTAAAAGGTCAGTGTTCGCACAAAGACAACTTCATGTGGTCACTGTTCATCAAGCATAATTTGTCCACTACATTGTCTCTATCTTTCCTCATTGTCCACATGTCTACCCTTGTTCTCTTCTCACATACTTATACATTGTCACTGTACACTAAGATTGCACCAATATCGAAGAATTACTAAACTATCCAACATTAACAAAGATAAGAAAAAACATGTAGACCACTGTCAATGACTGTTTCCAAGAAACTATCAACGAAACATTCATAGTACGATGCATTGAAGGCACTCTAGATAGATATCTCACCAACAAAGACATTGTCATATTGAGAAACAAGAGCAACTATTGCCTAGAGAACTATTAGCTTCAAGATATCAATATTAGAATCCAATGAACACATGATGTCATTGTGCACTATTTATGCATTATATATGATTATCTCAAACTCAAAAACGATACAAAAAATCTATTGAGCATAATCACTATGATTTTTTTGATACTCTACACCTTGCAAGAAAACTATGAATGATAATCAAAACTATCACTCCTTTATGTCACTTCACTTGTGCATAATCCTATTGATAACTTCCTTGTCTTCTCTAGGGGCTGAAGAGTAAAACACTAACCTGCTCCTCCTTACCTCATGCTAATGTTTTAGACACTTTGAGATGTTCCTTGTGCAATATGCACATGATTAGGGCTTTCTTCCTTTTTCTCATGTCTTCTTCTCCAAACCTTCAAAGGCTCTTTCTTTTACTTAATCAGGTTATCTATCTTCTTTTTGTTTCCAAATTATTTCCTCAACTGACTCTTGTAAAACTTGGCTCTATGTCCAACACCATTACATCTATAGCACATGATCAAGGGTCTATAACTTCTCATGAATCTTTCATCACTATTTAGAACTTGTCTACCACAATCTCTTGCAATGTGACAATCTGGTAACTTAGATTAAAAGTATATTGGATAGGGGAGAACCACAACTATGATGATTGAAAGGTTAATAAAAACTTAAATGTAGTGTGTTGTTACAAATTAAAATATAAGGAAAATTGAAAAAATAAGTTAAAATAGTGTTAATCCATACACTCAAAACATGGAAAAGGGTCACACAAAACCCTTTAAAAACTATTCCAACTTAGATTCCAAAAATAGTTTACAAAGGTTCTTCCTTTGCTTCCTTTACCTTAATTCTTCAAAATATACTTTGGACAAGATTCTTCGTATATAATCATGTAACCCTTTTGCAATATGTCATTGAAATAAGTCCATCTTAGACAAGGAAAAATATGCAACATTCTTTGGTAACACTTGATAAATCTTGCATACAATGCACTTCAAAATCTAGAATCCTTGACAAAGCTAGTTACTGATATTAATTGATTATAGTGCAATACGATATATGTTTAGATAGCTCATAGGGAGTTCTAACATATGTTGGAGAAGCACAGAGAAAAAGATATATGTTCAGATAGCTCAGGATTTGTGAAAAATAATAGACCAAAAACTTGATTAAATCGGCAAACAAATTATACACCTGAGATTACAGATAGAAATTATTTAGTCACCCTAGAATGGAAATTATCAATGTCCATGATGCAATTACAAAAAAAAAAAGGCCTGAACTCAAATTAAATTGATGTTAGACAAAACTTCAGCATCACCAACACTGAACCATATGATTTATATCATAAATCCATGCCAATCACAAAATCAAGATGCTACACTAAATTCATCGAATCCACAACAATCGAAAATTCAACATTAAGTACTTCTTCAATAAAAGGGAAGACATCTCAGATGCAAATTTCTTTCATACAGTATTGTTTATATTCTTCAAAAATTGTAATATCTCCAAAACATTAAAAGATGAATACAAACTTAAAAGTAGTGTGTTGTTGCAAATTAAAAAATAAAGAAATTTGAAAAGATAAGTTCAAAGAGTGTTAATCCATACACTCAAAACTTGGAAAAGGGTCACACAAAAACCCTTTAAAAACTATTCCACCTTAGATTCCAAAAATAGTTTACAAAGGTTCTTCCTTTGCTTCCTTTACCTTAATGCTTCAAAATATACTTTTAACAAGATTCTTCGTATAGAATCATGCACCCCTTTTGCAATATGTCATTGAAATAATTCCATCTTAGAAAAGGAAAATAATGCAACATTCTTTGGTAACACTTGATAAATCTTTCATACAATGCACTTCAAAATCTAGAATCCTTGACAAAAATACTTACTTATATTAATTGATTATAGTGCAATACGATCCTGAATGATAACCAAAAAAGTTAAATTAATACCATAAAAAATGGCACCAAGATCATGTAGAGGATAGACCTAAACTTGAGGACAAGGATTCTATTCATTAAACATCAGAGTTGATAATAGTAGATAAAGTTATTTAACATTGTCTGTAAGAAGAATAGAAAACACTGTCCACTTATAGAACACTATTAAGACCAGTAAAATACGTGATAAAAGTGACCAATGTGATGAAGACCTAGTCAAGAAAGATACAACCAATGAAGACAAACATGGAATCAGTGATGATAATGGAGAATTATTCTATGTGATAAGAACAATGAATTATTCCTCGCACCTTAATAAAATGATTAGAACAAAATAAAAGATGTAAACAAGAGAGCATTTTTTACAAGCCTTGAAGCATCATTGTGGTGAATGAGAAATTTTTACTACACTAAAGATGTTCATTTCTTCATGTGGGATACAAGTCAAATCCTCATGAGAGCACATAGGGAGTTTTGACATATGTTGTAGAAGCACAAAGAAAAATATATATGTTCAGATAGCTCAGGATTTGTGAAAAAAAAAAACCAAAAACTTGATTAAATCTGGAAAAAAATTATACACTTGAGATTACAGATAGAAATTATTTAGTCACCCTAAAATAGAAATTATCAATGTCTATGATGCAATTACAAAAAAAAAATAGCCTGAACTCAAATCAAAGTGTTGTTAGACAAAACTTTAGCAACAGCAACACTAAACCATGTGAATATTAAACTACACGCTAGAATCTAATTTAGTTGAAAATGAGAAAATTGGTGAGAAAAAGTACCTAAAGTGTGTCCTTATAGAAGCACACATGCTCTCCATCAGAGAACTTCTGGCATCGTTCCTCGTCTTCCCATGTAAAACTACATCGATACCCAAAGAGATTTTGGAAGGGTTTTTTAAAGCTTCAAGAAAGGTAGCCTTTTTCTGACTACATAGAAAGTGTATTTGGCTGCCCATGAACAAAATTACCATCTCAAGTAAAATATACCATAAAATACATACATTTAATGCCAACGACTTCAAATAACGCAAATCTTCAAATGGTGGAGGGGCATAAACAATTATCACCTAGCACAAAAGCTTTGCCTTTGCTCTTTCCAATGGCCGTACAAAATCTTTGATCTTTTAATGAAGCTTTCTAAATTTATCTTTTAAATGAAAATATTTAGAAAATCATATAAACCTAGGGTTTGAAAGAATTAAAACAAAGAACACAAAAAATATGATTTAATTGAAGAAATTACCAATTAGCGGTGAGCTAATTCCAGTCCTATAAGGGTTTTCTTTGAAGGGTTTGTAGTTTTTCTTCTCATTGAAAGATCCTCCAAGTCAACAACTATTGGAAAAAGAAATGAGATGTATGGGATTCAAACCGTCAAATACAAAACATCACATCTACATTCCTATGTTTTCATATCATTAGTAGAAATTGCAAGTGATTGAAGGATGGATGTGAAAGCCGCAACCCATTCAAAAAGAGCTCAAACACAGAGAGCCAAATCCAAGCATAGCACCAAACATACCCATAATTCTCAAGAGCACAAGAAAAAGGGACCTTAACATACCCAAGAATAGAAGAAAAACGAGGCTAATAATTCCCAAGAACACAAGAAAAAAGAGGCACAACAAGGCCAATCCCCACTTCTTCAAAAAGTTTCCCAACTCCAAATTGCAAAACACTCACCTAAAGAGGTTCAACATGGCCAATCCTCACATTTTCAAGAAGTTTCCCAACTGCATAATGCATAACCCTCATTAGACCTCCCTACAAATTGGGACCACTACAAAGATCTCGAACAAGGCGTAGATGTTCCACCACAAAACAACTAAGCATCGAAATAGGGGCCTTTGAAACAACACATATAATCACATGGCACTTTTTACACAAGCATTCTAGAGGATGGTTTATCTGAAAGCTGCAATAAAATCCCATCATGGATGAAAATAGTGAATGCAAGCTTCACTTGAGACGTTCGGCATGAACAAAATCCTAAACACGACAAAATAAAGTTAGTTCCTCATTTAGTGACAGATAAACTTTAGGCACTAGACTTCAAAACACTTTTAATTAAAAGAACAAAAACATTTGTCATCTCTTTTCCAACAGTTGGAAAGGTTAAAAACTAGGAAGGCTGATGAAAATTTCAACCAAAGTTCACACATATAGTCTATCGGCTAAATATATTAATTAAAAAGTATAATAATTTAATATTTTTTACTATAGGTTATAATATAATAATAATATAATTATATAATATTAAATATAATATATTTTTTATTATATAAAATGTATATTATATATTACTTATATATTGTATTATATATCTATATGTTACTCTAATTTGTACAATATAAAATTTATAAAGTATTCATTATAATTATTTTATATTTCTATGTAATAGTTTTGATTAAATACAATATAATATATAATAATAATATTTTATAAAAAAATGTTATAAATAATAATAAGTATAATTATATTATATATAATTTAATTCGTATAATATAAAATATACATTAAATGTATTAATTATATATTGTATTATATTTATATTTAATAATTTTTATTATAAAATATAATTTATATGATAATGAATATAATCATAATCTTATTTTAAAAATAAATTTACACTATATAAAATATATAGCATATAATAATAGTTTTGACTTCCATGTTATTTCTCTCTTATTCACTCCATCTCTCTCTATCTTTTTGCAACCATATCTTTGTCTACCTCTATCTCTCTCCCTTTCCTTCTTTATCTCTCTATATGGTTCTCTATCTATATCTCCCTCTCTCCCTCTCCCTCTCCCTCTTCCTCTCTATAGATTGAGCAATCTCTCCCTCACTACCCCCTCCCTCTCTCTCTCCTCTACCCATCTCTCTCCCTCTCTCCCTCTCCCCCTCTTATCTCTCCCTCCTCTCTATCTCCCCCTATGTATATCCCCCATCTCTTTCTCTCTCTCTCCCTCCCTCCCTATCCTCTATCTATCTCTCTATCTCTACCTCTCTCTCCCTTTCTCTTCCCATATATACATATCTCCCTTTCTCTTCCAATATATCTATCTCTGCATCGCTCTCCATCTCACTGTCTCCCTTATTTCTCTCTCCCTATCTCCATCTCTATTTTTACATATCTACTTCTCTTTGTTTGTCTATCTCTTTGTCTCTCTCCCCCCCCCCCCTCTATCTATGTATCCTTATATATTTATATCTCTATCACTCTATCTCACCATCTATATATCTCTTTATCTCTTCCTCTCATCTTTATCTCACTATCTCTCTATTTTTTCCTCTCCCTCTACCTCTCTTTATCTCTCTATATTTTTCTCTCTTCCTCTCTCCCACTATCTCACTCCCACTCTCTATATATTTGTCTCTTCCATCTCTATCTATCTCTCTCCTCTCTTTATCTCTTTATCTCTTCCTCTCTATCTCTCCCTCTCTATCTCACCATCTCTCTCTATTTTTATCTCTCCCTCTACCTCTCTCTATCTCTCTATATATAATTCTCTCTCTATTCCTCTCTCCCACAATCCCTCTCCCTCTCTATTTATTTGTCTCTTCCATCTTTATCTATCTCGCCCCTCTCTCTCCTTATCTCTCTCTCTTTCTCTCTGTTAGTGCAAATATTTAATCTATTCACTATACTTAAGTGTACTTGGGTATATGAGGTTAAACATCTTGTCTAACCAAATGTGTAACCATTAAGAGCTCTAGAAGCTACGAAGTTATTTGGTAAACCTTAATAGCTACCTTTCAGGTTGGAAACATTTCCATCTCACCTCAAATGTCACTCAACACTTGGCACACAAGGTTGATGACTTGGTCATGGAGGTTGTTGGTTTGCACACTCCAAGTGTTCCTAAGGTTGACACCTATAGGACACTTGTCTAATATCTTGTGCCACCTTATGGGGCACTTCTCAATCCACCTATGATGTGGATTGCCTCATCCTTGCCTATATAAGAAAAGTTTTGTACTCATTACATTTGGGTCAACTAAATACAATATTGTTCATGTGCTTGTCTCTCATCTCCTAGATCCTCCTAGTTTCTAATAGTCTCCACATCCCTCTCCTTCTCCATTTTCATCTCCATCTCCATCTATGCCTATCTCCTTAACCCTCTCTCTCTCTCTCTCTCTCTCTCTCTCTCTCTCTCTCCCCTTGCAAACATAACATGAGTCTATTGGTAATGAAACCTGATTATCTTCTTGATTCAAATAATTCATCTTTGGATCCTTGTTGATTTGAAGCTATCACTTCTCCATTAAGACCTTTGTTGCACAAACAAGATCATTTTCTCAATGACCTACCAATCGAAATCATGTAGTGCACAAAGAAATAGACCAAAATTTTCTCTAATTAACCATCCACAACTCTTCGGTATACCCATTGCACACCAAGATGCGATTGCTAGCAACTAATGTTTTTCATTCCCAAGGTTATTCTTCCTAAGCGTTGTTCAATACAAAAGAAAAGTTCGTCACGAGGATATTCGAAGTATAGAGTGGACGAAAAAACCTCTGCATATACCGGAACATCATAACCGGTGAATTCCTTCAACTTTATGGAAATGAGAAACAGCTTTCATGCATTTAATGGGAACCCCAGAGATAAAGCACAAGCAAAAGAAATATTCCTAGATTTTGGGTAAGATGATTCCAGAAGCACACGTGATATATAGCTCACACTTCCACATTCGATCCGGATTTTTTCTTTGAATATGCCGCTCGCCCTGTCGATATAAAGGCACCTCTTCTAAGCACTGGTCAAGGCAGGTTCGCCGCATCTAGAAAAGAGATAGTGAAGACCAGTGGCCGGCAATTCTTCTTTGGCAGACAAATATTTGCGGAGCCATTTCTAAAATACATATCCTGCCAAAGGAGAATTGCCGGCTACTGCTCGTCCACAAATCTAAGCCAAATAAATCCTGCATCTTCTAACTCTCAACAAATGTCCATACTTCCGATGCTTGAACTCTTTGGTAAATACTTTTACTTCGTTTTCTAAGCTCCTTTTTGAACTAGGGTGAGCATTATCAAGGTTTATGTATTAAAATACAAATAAATAATAAGAACAAGTTGTTAATAATTATATTAACATTCCAACATTGTTTATACTTTTTCAGAGATATTTATTGTTTATGAACATTTAATAGAGTTGAATTATCTGGGGCTTTGAGATTGATGCCTAGTTTTGGATTTTGAACAACAGTTCAGTTTTAGGGGGAAAATTTATTGTGGTGGGTGAATTTGAAATGGGAAAGATAAAAAAGAAGAATGAGAAGAAAATAGTTAGTAGGCTGATCGGTAAGCAAAGGGAGAACATAGAAGAATTTTCAAAGGAAGAATATAATGCACTACAGCAGCGGAGGTTTGTGTAGCAGAAATTATAGGAAGTGGTCTACATAGCAGTTCAAGGCATGAGCATACACAGTAGCTCCGAAAATGCAGCTTTGGATTGTTCTGTAATTAGTTTGTAATAACTTTTGTTGTAAGATATATTTTGACATGAATAGAAAATCTAATTTCTCTATTTCATGAATTCTGTTTTTCACATTTGGTCTTCGTATATGTTTTGTGTGGGTTTTATTACTGTTGACTATTAACATAACTCCATTCTCTATGTTCGTTTGGGTTTTATCTCATCAAGTTGGTATACAAGTAGTCTCTGTACCTTAATTGGATCTTTATTGGTATCAGAACAGTAGTTTATGTACCTTATTTGGGTTTCATCTTATCAAACTAGTATCGTAGCCCAATTTTTGAATTGTATTGGGTATTAACAATTTCTTAGGTTTCGATCATTGTTAAAAAAGACAACAAGAGTAGGCAGCATCAACCTTTTTTAAATGGGAAAAATTATGATTGTGCAAAAACATTGAGAACCATGATGGTTGGAAATGACTTATGGGATCTTTCGTTCAATGGTTTCATAGATGTGTGATTGAGCGAACATCGTATGCAATTCTCACAAAATAATAAAAAGACCAACTTGAAGGAGATCAGAAGAAAGGATGCACATTCCCTATGTTTGATAGAGGTGGTCTTGACAGAGGTAATATTCCTCAGAATAGTAGTAGCTAATTATCCAAATGAGGTTTGAGAAATTCTCAAAAGGGACTAATAAGGTGAGATTAATAAAACTCAAAATGTAGGAGAGAGATTTTGGCACTCTTCAAATAAAAGATGGAGTGTCTATTTTAGAATTGTATACAACAAATTCCATTTTGATAAATCAATTGAGAATAAATGGTGAAACCATAAAAGAGCAAAGGATTGTCAAAAATATCTTCAAGATTTTTTCGTCAAAATTTGACCCAATATTCATATCCATAAAAGAGGCCAAAGACCTCTCAAACATGGTAGTGTATGAGATGATGGGTTCAGTGCAAACCCATGAGAAATGCTTAAATCGGTGAACAAAGTATTCCAATGAGTAAGGTTTAAAAGCTCAAGTCAATGCAAGAGGTAAGGGAAGAGGAAGAAACAACTTGTACAAATATTCTATAAAAGTGTAAGAAATTATGAAAGGGGCAATTATGAAGAGGATAACTTTGGAAATACAAACAATCAAGAGGGAGCAAGAAGCTCACACCCCAAGTCTAAAGATAAGAAAAATAGGAGTAGATAAAATAGAGAGTATGATAAAAGTTATATCCTGTATTATTATGGTCACTATGTAAGTGAATTCTAGAAAAAAAGTATGACCAACAAAAAAAAAGGTACAAATGTGGGTGATAAAAAAGTATTTAAAGATTATCATTCAAAAGCCTTCATCATGTGCAACATTGAAGGAAACTACTAATTTTCATTAATTTTAATTTTGTGAATCTGGAAGGAATTACAAATTTTCATATATAAATGGTTTCAAGATAAACTTCATTAAACTTTGAAATGTATATTTTAATTTTGTGAATCCAAAAGGAATTACCAAAAAATCATAGTGTCCCTCATGGGTTTGCAAACATATCTTATGCTAATCATCTTCTCTAATTCTAGTTTTATGATAACTAAAAAAAAGATCATGTTTGAAAAAATAAATAACACCATTAATCTCATCTACTAGATGATCAATTATAGAAGTAGGAAACTTATCTTTTATGGTGTACTTGTTCAGATCTTTATAATCAAGACATGTCCTCCAAGTGTCATCTTTAATGTGCACTACTACAACCAGAGAGATGTAAGAACAAGCTAGCTATGTCAAATAATGCTTTCCTCTAGCATCTCCTAAACAATCTAATTGATATTAATTTTTTCTATATATATTATAAATATAGGGAATAACATTTGGTGGTTGGCTCCATAGTACTAACTAAATGTCATTATTATAATATTTTATGAGGGAATCATTCAAGCATCTCTCGAAAAACAACTAAGTCCTTATCTACAAATACTTGTAAATTTGGTGGTGTATAAGAATTTGAGTGATATATTTCTAATGAAAATAATTTGGATACAAACTCATCTACCTCCTTGTTAATCATATTTTATATTTCTTGAAATTTTATCATTTTAAAAGACTTTGCACACAAACTTCTTAGTTTGAATGTCCTACATATTGAAAAATACATGAGAAGATCCTACAAGTCTATCTCAATTATCCGCAATGTATAAATCTATTGGAATCTCAACACAATATCCATTGTATCCATGAAGATAAAAATATAAGACATAATCTACCATTGATAATTTGGTGATATGAAATTTTATTGAAAAACTAGTAACACCACATTAGTAATCATGAATCAAAATTATTGGGTTGGATAAATAAAATAATTCAAAGGATTAGTTAGTTTTTTTTAAAGAAGCTTTAAGTTCTTCCTAACTCTATCAACACTAGTACTCTCTCTTTCCTCAATAAATTTGTTGCCTTGAGAGTTTGTGGGGTGGTAAAACTAGAAAAATATGATAAGATATAGTTGACTGAGCATCTCTTAATTCAATTTTTGGCTCATTTCCAAACTCCAATATTTCTTATTAATCATATTCTTCCTCACTTGACACTTTAATATATAATAATTTCCTTTCTACATATTTATGTCCTTTATTTTATTTTCTATCATAGTTAAAACATAAATCTTCTCTTTAATTTATTGGGTCAATCTATTGAATTGAGGTTGTGAATAAAATGTCTTCTTTCTTATTCAACTAAACCCCTAGCTTTTAGGAAATAAAAATTTATCCTATACCCTACATGTTAGGACAAAATAATTAAATACATAAGTGGTTCTAGATATGCGTACTTCATGTTGGATATGATCCTTAAACCCAACATGAAATAAATTATTCAATCTCTATAATCGTATCTATTCTAAATGATAGGTTCTAAAATTGAGCACGATATATAATTTTTGTAGGTTAGCTAGTTGGTTGAAATAATGCCAAATCACACTATTGCAATAGTGTCACTATAGCTTCTCTATAAATAATGTTCATGTGATAATGAGATGATTTTTCATCCTTTGATAACATAGTGTTTGGTACTAAATTAGTTAATTCAGTTCTACATATAAGGTATCCATTGTTAATTTTTCCACTTGGAATTTGATGTACATAATTCTCCATTATATATGCATATATACTTTAGTTGATTCGTGTTATCAAACCTGTTCTTATATAGAATAAGTAATAGGTTCCTAGATATCATATGAATGGTATCATTTGCATGTCAATTTTCTATCTTTGAAGATACACCTTGATTTTTCTAAACATCATGTTTCCCTGTTTATTGTGATATAGTCTTAAAGTTATAATATTGTGTCCTTGATGTGAGATATTATGTCTTCCTTCCTAATCAACCAAGATTCCACCATTTGGTCCGAAATTCTAACCTTCATCTTACTAGTTTCTTCCATTACATATTTTAAGTATATGGTATACACATCCTTTATTGATGAATCAAATTTTGTAGGATTATTTCCAAGAGTAGGATTTTTTGCCCTACCTCTAGTTTGTGGCTTGCCATGTTGAGGCTTGATAATGAAAATTCTATTTTTTCCAACCCTTGATTGAATTATTTAATAATTTTATTATCCTAAAATTTAAAATTTACAATAGCACACTCCTAATAAATTTTTGCAACCTATCCAAAAATCCAAACAAGTTTAACAAATTCCAAAAATTATAGCTTACAGAACTAATTTATAAAAAATTGTAAAATTCCAATATATTACGTAAATGATTTAATTTATTTAAATTAGGATAGTAGGTGGAAAAATGTTTCCTAGTTCATCCTTCCATAATTAAGAAAAAAATGTAATGTTTTTCTACCCAAGGAGAAAAACTAGTGGAAACACTAATTTGATAATAAATCCATAAAATATGTTCTAAGTAGACTCAAATCTAGATTTTAGTAGCTTCAATATATATTTGGTCAACCCTCTAGAAATCAAAATAAAATTTTCAAATTGAGAGAGATATGTATTTCACAATTTCACCTCTTGAATTAATTTTTTTATCTTATTTCTTATTTTTTGGTGAAACGAAGAAAAATAGGGTTTATCAAAATGAATTAACAAGATGATAAAACACTAAGTTTTTCTTCAAGGTTTCACTCAATTATGAGGGATAAAATGCATAAATAATAATCAAAAATCAATCCTAACTTTTATAACAATAATTAAGGGATATTTTAAGAGGTTGAAACAATGTGTACTTTGTTGAAAAAGTGTTGTTTTGAGGTCATTGAGGACTCATTCGCCCAAAGTGATGAATGGGTCCCTATTAGGGTTTCTGAAAATTGAATTCTAGGTTTTTTTTCTTCAATGTTTGCACATCCAGCTCCCAAATGGCTAGCTCCCGAAAGTCTGAAAAAAATTATGTAGACAACTTTTCATGATCTTGCAATGTAGATGAAAACTTTGCAACTTTTCAACTTTAACAACTTTGTTTCAATCTTGTTCTCCACTTGATATTCAACCTAAAACCTAGAAACACACATCAAACTGGAGAAAAACTTGTTTATTTTTAGAGTATAGGGGTTTTCCTTGGTCAAACCTCATTTAGGTAATTAAACCTTGTGATGAAATAATGAAATAACAACATGAAACATGAAACATGAAACATGAACAATGATACCTTGAATGATGTCTTTGAATGTAAATCAAAATCTAAAATGAAGTGGCCATGTAGAATGTAAATCTTGATATTGAATTATATGTGAAACAATGCTTGCAAATGGATCTTCAATACTATATCAACATATTAGATCAACAAAATGCTTGATGCATTATGCCTTTGACATGATGATAGACAATGAATTGCTGCAATACAAATTTAATAATTTTCCTTTGAATTCCTTTGAAATTCTCTTAAAGTGCTCTACAATGCTCTTTTGAATATGGTATAATGATAACTTTAACTTTCTAGGATGTCTTAAATGAAACTATATGAATTAGCCTTGTATTTATACTAAATATTAAGATTTAATCCCAAAATTAAAACAACACAAGCTGACATCAGATCTAGGATTCAAAATCATTAAAATCCCACCACAAATAAGTTCAAAAAGGGTTGTCCTAGGTAAGGAGGACCCATTCACCCAAAGTGGCAAATGGGTCCTAGCATAGTTTTCTAGGACTAAGCTTCAGGGAGTTGAAATATCACTAAAATTCAATCATAAATATGTTAAAAAAAGGGTGTCCTAGGTAAGGAGGACCCATTCTCCCAAAGTGTCGAATATGTCCTATAAAAATTTTCTAGGACTTAAACCTTGCCAAGTTGAATGTTATGCAATATTATTAATGAGCGTCAGGATAAATCTTTTGAAAAATGTAATAATTAAGGCTTGGATTTGAATTAAAGGGGCTAATTAAGCTCTAATTAACCTCTATTAATTAATAAAAACCCTGGATTAGTGTCAAAGTGAAATAAAAAACTTTACAACACCCTAAATAAGGCACAACTAAGTACATTTTATCATTAATTGTTCATTCCCAGACTAAGCATGAAAAAAGGGTTACTTTTTTTTACGCTACATTTGGGTGAAAACATCATGCTCTAATACAAATTGTGAAAAATAATTTCACAAGGGAATACTATGATTCAAAATATGTTGCAAATACTTAAGGATAATAATGTTACGTGAGAAAAATGGGTCTCCAGTCTAAATCACACCTTTCCACCTAAAACATTTTTGGGGACACAAAAATGATCATGATCGACCACCCAACTACTATCCTCAAGGAAGAGCCAATAATGGATGATCAAGGTTTTGGTCCTTTGTTTAGGGTTGGTTTTTTGTGATTGATTAGGAATTAAAGTGATATGATTTGATGTGGTATGGACTAGGTTTTAAACTATACAACTACAACAAACTGATACCAATTTTGAAAAGTATCAAATTGATTCACATAAACTGATAATAGAAAAGAAGATGGCTAATATAGAGGAATGCAGAATTTAAACTTGAGCTAGAAATGATTGGTCAATTTCATGGGCACTGTAGATAATTTTTTCTTTTTCTAGAATCTCATAATAGGTGAAATGAAGAAAAATGAATAAAGGGATGATCGTCAATGAAGGGATACTTACCCTCTACTTTTTCTATTATGTCATTAGGAAACTAGATCCCTCAACCAAGTGACCATTAAATTTTAGGTGAATAAACTTGATTAGGGAAAGTTCTAGTTGGTTCCTTGTGTAATTGGCCGAAGGTTCACCATTAAATGAATCTTCAAAAGGAGAAATACAAACTCACTATGAAACCTAGAAACCTAAAAGCATGAAATCAAGTTGATAAATGAATGGAAAAAAAGTACCTAGACGAATGAAGACTCTAAGAAAAGATCTAAAAACTCTAAAAACTATTGTTTAGGGTTCCACCAAGACTAATACGCCAGGTTGGGTGTAGGGAGTCATGTTTTAGGGTTTTTAGTGTAGAACTTGGAATTCTATAAAAGCTGATCAAGATCTGCAGACTGGTGATAAAATATTTCCTTGGGACTAATATGCGAGGTTGGGTGTATGGGTGCTTCTACAAGTTTTTTTGGAGGATCTTTCTAAATCTTCCCAACCTAGATTTGACATTGTTGAACATTGTCAAAAGGTCTTATCAAAGACTAATTTTTAGGTTGGGTGTATGATTCCAATTCACCTAGATCTACAAAACACACATCACAAGAGAGGAAAAAAAATTATTTGTTAGGTGAATTAGGGTTTTCTCTAGTCAAACCCCGTTTTGGTAATCAAACCTTGAAATAAAATAGAAAAGCATGAAGGAATAATGAATGAAAAAATGCATGTAACAACTCACCAAATCTTGTTGAAACCTTGGACTGCAAATCTTAAAAATGGCATGAAGGGGCCTCAATGAGTGTAGATCTTGATCATGAAATTTGAATAGGATAATGGCTTGAACACTTGATTAGATCTTGAATGCTACATCAACACATAATCTCAACAACATGCATGATGCCTTAAATCTCTGACATGATAATGGAATCTTGATTGCTGTAACTAATGATGAAGAAATTTTCCCTTGAATGCTCTTGATCAAAGCCTTGCTCTAGAATTTGAACTCTTGAAACTCTCTAGCTTGAAAAAACCTTTTGAAATAATGATTTGAGACCTTAGTTTTAAGGGAATCCTATTTAATTTACCGTCTATTAGATCCCAAATGTTGGCATTCACAAAATTTGAATTAAAAACCCTAATTTCTCACTAAAAACCCTAGAATAGCCCCAAAAGGGACTAATACACCCAATGTTATGTATGGGTCCCACCTAAGGGGACTAAAACTTCCAAGGTGTTGTATTAGTCCCACCTTAGGTTTTCAGGGTGAGAGAATGTTGAGGGGGTTGAAATATTACATGCATTTTTTCAATTTGTCAAGATTTAAATTGGAATAAGTCTTATGATACACAATAAAGGCTCTTAGGGGCCTATTCATGATGATTTAAAGGACATACATGCAAAGGGTACTAAAATAGGTCCAAACTAAGTGTGAAATTGTATTGTCTCCAAGAAGGGAGTACAATTTTCAACACTACATTTAGCCCCCACTTTAGTGAGAGGATGAGAACAAGTGAAAAATCACACTAAAGTAGACAACTATGCATCAAGAGGGGTCCAAGTGTATCAATGTGGATGGTATAGGATGAAAAAGATCAAGAAGGGTGATCAAGCCCCCAGGATCCAAGATCCTAAGTCAAACAAACATAAGAAAAAATGAACACACACAAGGTGTATGATATGCAACAACAAGACAAGATACATAAATATACAATGTCAATGACTTAAAGAAAGAAAAGAGAAAAACCAGATAAAAGGGGTGTATCAAGCCTCAATTGTCTCTCCAACACAATATGGACTAGGTCTCGATTTTTTTTCCAAAAAATGCACTAACTCTTAGGAAATGGAACTTCAAGTTGTTTGCTAGGTGAGTATCCAAAAAGGGTTACTTAGTGAGAATTTCACGCCTTTGTATCAACTTATCACCATACAATGAGAATTTCATTCCCTTGTTTGGGATTCTCATCATACTAATCATAACAAATCTATCCCTTTGATAACATCAATAGCGTTCCACAAAATGAAACTTCAAGCTTCGCCAAGCCTAATAAGCTACATTAAGCACTTATGAACATTTATTCATGTAAAGGATTTTACGTTTTTCAAGGGATTTTTCTTAGTTTGTGTAAGGTCTCTCCTTAGGGAGCATCATGCCTAATGTATCCAAGAGAGGACAAGTCAAAGAAATATCATTGTCTCAATGGAAATTAAACCCAATGACAAAGATTTGAGTTTGCTATATGATACATAGTATCAAGATTCGATTAGAAAAGGGAACGCATATACAAACATAAAAAAAAGAATTAAACATATCCCGCCCGGTATGAAAAGAGTTTATGTGCGTAGACATAGATCTATATGTATCTATCTATGTATGTCCATCTAGATAGGCTCTACATGAAAAAAGAGAATATATATATAAGATAAGAAGGAAAACAATAAAATTGATTAATTACTATTACTCGTGGCGAAGAATTCCATTTATTTATGGAAAGCTTTGATATACATTTTTTTTTTTTTTCAAATCTCATACTTGTACTTCTACATTTGTCTAAGTCCATCTAATAAATAAAATAAAAAATGGTTTCGTGTCCATCGGTGGTGTAACATTAGAAATTACAGAAATGACTCTGATATCTCTCATATAAGCATGGGGAGATTTGAAATGATTATAGAAATCATTTTTTGGATCTCCCATGAAAATAAATCGATATTAGTTATCGCTCACATCCACAAATATCATTCAAAATAATATGAATTTGAATCAATTTCGATCTTTATCTTACAAACATAATTTTCTATACGTTGATATTTCAAGAATTTCAATAAAATGAGATAGATCGAATTATCTCAAATAATTTGATCCAGAATTACTGGAACATTTTGAACTTATTAAGTTCTCACCAAAGTGGTTGGACCCAAGTCTTCTAGATTTTTCTGACGACGTAGAGGTCGGGTAACCAATTCAAGTGCATCTCTTGCATTGGCAAACCCATGAATCTGGGCAAAAGTAAATTCAACTGACCATTTAGTACTAATTCCTCTTGCCTCTAACGGGTTAGCATGAGCCATTCCCGTGATAGCTAAATCGGGTTGTAATTCGCGTATACGTCGTATTTGATTCGAATTATCTGGTTTCTCCACAATTCGTGGTATTGGTACACGCATCTTTATACATGTATCTTGTAAAAGTGATAATTCAGCAGCTTGATATCGCTTATCCATATATGGAATGCCAATTTCATGAACAATCATTCCACATCTGATTAAGAATCTTGCTAGAGATACTTCTAGCAGATTATCTCCCATGAAAAAGACAGATTTACCACGTACCAAATCAAGATAATCCTTTAAGCTTTCCCATATCCGTTCCTCCCTTTCCTCCAAACCTTGGGGTTCAACACCAAATACAGGACAAATCTTTTCAATCCAAGCACGCGTTCCGTCTGGACCGATAGGAAAAGGAGCTCCAATTAATTGACATTTTTGGCGTCTTACCAAAGTTGTCGCTGTCCGACTCAAAAAAGGGTTAATACCACAAACATAAACTCCATCACCCAATGATGGAAGATCAGTATATTTTTGAGCAGGTAACCAACCTGATACCTTGATGGATTGACGTTTTAATTCTAGATTTAGTTGAGAAGCCACATTGGACGGCAAAGATCCAAAAAGAACTAAGGAAGGGTGATTTGCATATTCAACCAATTCCTCTTTTTTTCTAGAATGAAAAGTGAAAATTTTTTGTATAGTTTCTTTTCGTTCACGAACGGAGAATTCCGATTCTGGACAACGATGTGCCATCGCAGCTAACACAGTATCTTCTCCTTGAGTAAAAGCATAATCGAGTCCATTCGCTCTTGCCACTAGAATTGGGATTCCAATTTCCCATTCTAGTTTGGGTGCCATACCTTCCAAATCCATTTTGATTATCTCTGTAGTACAAGTACCTATCCATATGATCACGCTGGGGTCTCTATCTTTTCTTATTCGAATACAAAGCTTTTTTAATCCTTCATAATCATTCAATTGAGCCGAGATATCTCCTTCTTCCAATTCTGCCATTGCATAGCGAGGTTCTGCGAAAATCATTACTCCAAGTGCATTTTGCAGAAAATAACCGCATGTCTTTGTACCCACAACTAAAAAGAAACTATCTTCAATCTTTTGATATAACCAAGATACACAGCTAATTGGACAAAAAGTATGATAATTACCTGTCTCACATTCGACAGTGAGAGGTTCATCAATGTTCACTGACATAAATGATTATAACTATGTTGATTAAATCGTCGTAAATCCAAGTAAATTTTCCTTATTATTTTGATCTTTCCCCTCATCAATAGGATTCAGATAAAGGTCAGAGAGTAAACTGAATAATTCCCGATCTGGAATCTCCTTTGGCACAATACCTTCTGGTTGGGACAATATTTGATCCGCTATGTCTAAATAATATTCACATACATAGTTAAGAGATGGTTCGGATCCAACCATTTCAAATAAAGTTTTCCCCTTGACTCTCGAAACTCGAATATCTTCAATAAGAGGTAACACTTCTATTACGGGCATTGGACAGGCTTCTACATATTTATTGATAAGATCTCTTTTAGATGTACGATTTCCAACCAAACCTGCTAATCGGAGTGGATGTGTACGAGCTTTTTCCCTGATAGAAGCAGTAATACGATTAGCTGCAAATAATGCATCAAATCCATTATCTGTGATAATGACACAGTAATCTGCATAGTTCAACGGAGCAGCAAAACCTCCACAAACCACGTCACCCAATACATCAAATAATATTATATCATATTCGTAAAATGCATTTAATTCTTTTAACAATTTCACAGTCTCTCCTACCACATATCCCCCGCATCCAGCTCCTGCGGGTGGCCCCCCAGCTTCCACACAATCTACCCCTCCATAACCTTTATGAATGACATCTTCGGACCAAATATCCTCATAATGATAATCTTTGGACTGCAAAGTATCTATAATTGTAGGTATCAAAAATCCTGTTAGAGTAAAAGTACTATCATGTTTGGGATCACATCCAATCTGTAACACTTTTTCACCACGTCTAGCTAGGGCAATTGAAATATTACAACTAGTGGTTGATTTACCGATTCCGCCTTTTCCATAAACTGCTATTTTCATCTTTTGATCTCCTTTTATTTCTTTTTTATCTTCCGAATTTGTTATTAGGAAGATCTCATTTTGAGTTTTACTTTGCCTTATTTATATGATTGTAGCATATTACATTGTTTGGCCCTGCTTTTTTTTTAGCTCCCTCACATCTTAAACCTTATTCTCTCCTGAATAAACGGAGGAAGCCAAGCAAAAAACCCTTCCTTCATTCCTAGATAAAGGCAATTTTATTCATTAATTTGCAGCGGATGCAACTACCCGCTAATTAAGACTTAGTTCTCTCTATTCAAATAATAGAATGGAAAAATGGAGTGAGTCAGATAGAGAAATTTATTTTTTCCAATTTACTGCATGGCAAATGATAACAGGAGAAGATAGGTTTGGGATTCGATTTGATTACTGCCTGCAAATGAATGTGTTATATATGATGTTAAATTATGGTTATTTCAATGAATAGATTGAAATAACCAAGGAAATAGTTTTAGAAAGATCCCAATCCTCTCATCGATTCAGTTTGTTCTTTTTTTTTTTTTTCAAATATCTTTGTTATATGTTATAACGTAACATATATATATAACAACATTTGTATATATGTATGTATATACATATATACATACAGTGTATCGTGAACCACTCATCATTTGATTGATTATATCAAATCACAATGAATTGTGATCCGGTCGATTTTTTTACCGGGCGAACGACGGGGATCGAACCCGCGCGTGGTGGATTCACAATCCACTGCCTTGGAACCACTTGGCTACGTCCGCCCCAAACTAATTGACAGTCTCTGTCTACGGTCATTCCATTTCAAGAAGAATGGTTCTAAGCTCCGAAAATGAATTAATAATGAACTAATATATTAGTAGTTCTTAATTCGTCAGTTAAGTTGGCAAGCTCTAACCGGACATCAAAGTGATGCATTGCAAGATAAATAACCTTGAATGCAACTCTCGAACAAGTTAGTTGTATTCAAGATTATTGAAATGAATAGGCAAATACCCAATTTAAGATCTGAGCCGATACTTATGATTATGCATCCATGGCTGAATGGTAAAAGCACCCAACTCATAATTGGGAAGTCGCGGGTTCAATTCCTGCTGGATGCACAATAAACAGTTATTGCACTCTGCTCGCAATAACTTTTAGTTTTATGACAGAAAAATGAGAGCAAAAAAAAGCAGTACCAAACCTTTCGGTTTTGATACTGCTTTTTTTTGCTTTTCAAGGATTGAAACACACTAACAATCCATCGGATTGAGTAATTAGCCGTCTATAGAATTAGCTTCAACAGCAGCTAGATCCAGAGGGAAGTTGTGAGCATTACGTTCGTGCATAACTTCCATACCAAGATTAGCACGATTAATGATATCGGCCCAAGTGTTAATTACACGACCTTGACTGTCAACAACAGATTGGTTGAAATTGAATCCATTTAAGTTGAAAGCCATAGTGCTGATGCCCAAAGCAGTAAACCAGATACCTACTACTGGCCAAGCAGCTAAAAAGAAATGTAGAGAACGGGAGTTGTTGAAACTAGCATATTGGAAGATCAATCGGCCGAAATAACCGTGAGCAGCTACAATATTGTAGGTTTCTTCTTCCTGACCAAATTTGTAACCTGCATTAGCAGACTCATTTTCGGTAGTTTCTCTGATCAAACTCGAAGTTACCAAGGAACCATGCATAGCACTAAATAGAGAGCCGCCGAATACGCCAGCTACACCTAGCATGTGAAATGGATGCATAAGAATATTGTGCTCAGCCTGGAATACGATCATGAAATTGAAAGTACCAGAGATTCCTAGAGGCATACCATCAGAGAAGCTTCCTTGACCAATAGGGTAAATCAAGAAAACAGCAGTAGCTGCTGCTACTGGAGCTGAATATGCAACAGCAATCCAAGGACGCATACCTAGACGGAAGCTAAGCTCCCACTCACGACCCATATAGCAAGCTACACCAAGTAGGAAGTGTAGAACGATTAGCTCATAGGGACCACCGTTGTATAGCCATTCATCAACAGAAGCTGCTTCCCAGATGGGATAGAAATGCAGACCAATGGCTGCAGAGGTAGGAATAATAGCACCGGAAATAATATTATTTCCATAAAGAAGAGAACCGGAAACAGGTTCACGAATACCATCAATATCTACTGGAGGAGCTGCAATGAAAGCGATAATGAATACAGAGGTTGCAGTCAATAGGGTAGGAATCATCAAGACACCGAACCATCCAATGTAAAGACGGTTTTCAGTGCTAGTGATCCAATCGCAAAAACGATTCCATAGGCTTGCGCTTTCGCGTCTTTCTAGAATTGCGGTCATGGTTATAACTTGGTTTATTTAATCATTAATAGCTCCCAAGCATACACATAAGGCTTGTTATTGAATAGTATAATATGATTCATATCTGTATGTCAACCGATATTTTGACATCTTTATGAATACTATATAAATTCATAGTATCGTCCTCCAGAAATTAAAGGCTTATTTCGCGCACATATTGAAATACTTTTCAATACTCTATATCCGTAGATATTAATACCAGTATTAATGCGCTCTATTAGCATTCCTTCTTTCTTTATGATTCGAGGTAATAAATAATATTATTTATTATCTCCCCCCCCCTTTTTTTTGAACGGCTGCTTCTCTTGCTTGTTAAGAGCAATGGATAACATGAATTGGATTGGATCGAGAATAAGTAGACAAAAATATCTTTAGGTACTAGATTCTAGTACTCTGGGTTGCCCGGGACTTGAACCCGGAGCTCATCGGATGGAGTGGATTATCTGCTCTTTTTATAAGAGCAAGAAATCTCTCCCCAAACCGTGCTTGCAATTTTCATTGCACACGGCTTTCTCCATGTAGTGATTTATTAATCATTTGGTTGGATTTCCGGGTGGAAAAGATCTATAAGATCCTAAATGGATCCTGGCAATTGCTCAATAAGCATTTCATTCGTCAAATCAGTTTTCTATTTGTTTATTCCGAATCTTTTGCCAGAAATTAGCCAGGGGATTTATCTGGCTAATTTCTAAATTCCAAATTCGTTCTCTCTGTAAACGATTTTTTGAAAAGGGCGAAGAAATGAATTCTCGTTCTTTTGAAAACGATTTTGTAAAGAGTTCCGAACCTAATTGTTCCCGAACTACACGTATCGTACTTTTATGTTTACAGGCCAAAGTTTTAGCACATGAAAGTAGAAGTATATACTTTATATGATATAAACCATCTCGGTTCATTGAACCACTGTAGTAATGAAAAAGATTTATCCAAATTCGATCGAATCGATCGAGGATATCATCATCTGATAGACTGGTCCAAGACAATTTACTAATTGGCCACCCTGAGATGTCGCAAAACCTTTCTTTAGCCAAAAAGAAAAGAATTGATCTAATCGGAGCTATTGGGTTTAGCTCATTGGTAATGAGATCGGTAATGAAGAAATTATCTAGCATTTTGGCTCTAACTACGAGAGGTTTCATTTTAACATGCAGAAAATAACCTAAAAAAGAAGAATAAGTCTTGGATAATTCAAGACTACGTATCCTATACGGTTGAAACCAAAGATGAAAATAGTATTGCCAAAAATGAAACAGATGATATCTCCATTTTTTCACTTCGAGGTGAGTCCCCTTTATAGCTATAAGGGATCTTTCTCCATATCTCACATAATGGATGAAAGAATCCTTCAACAACCAGATCTTTTTTGTTGAAATTTGACGTGGAAATATAACAATATGTTTGATCTTTTTAAAAAAATGAGTTCTATCGGGAAAAGATCCATATAACAACGATTGTGAATTAAAAAATCGTTTCACAAGAGGAACTAAAAACGATTCGCATTCATACACATAAGAATTCCACAGGAACAGGGAGAACCTCGTATTTTCCCTCTGTGTAATTAGAGCTTTCTGCAAATTTTCTCGACTAAAACTATTTTTCCATTCATGGAGAATGGATCGTAATAAATGCAAAGAAGGAGTATCTCGGATCCAGCGACGAAAAATTCGAACCAAAATTTTTGGATGAATTGAGTAGGGCACTCGTATATCTGATATATAATTGGAATGTGGTAATTTATCCTCCATAAGAGGAAATATGCAATGGATAGATCGAATACTATTCCATCCATCCATTCCTTCTATTAAATGTTTTGATCGCATTGCGAACGAAACTTCCAATACAACTGTCAAACCTTCTAGTATCGATTTAGAACAAAAATTCTTATTGCATTCAATAAATTGATTTCGATCACAATTCCCCAACAAACTAATTGAATTATTCTGTTTACGTATCCGACGAATCAAACGTTTTACAGTTAGGAAACTAAAAAAATGAGAAACTAAAATTTCCGTTGGTTCGGAGAAACCAGATCCATCTAAATAATGATCATGAGCAATTGCGTAAAGATCTTCCCGAAAAAAAAGTGGATATAAAAAGAATTGTTGCCAAGATCTATGTTTGTTTTGATTTCTTTGTAATTCATCCATTTTTGTAAAAAACCCCGGACCCAAGAATAACCTCTTGGATTATTAAATAATACATGGTGTGATCTAGTCGGGACATAATAGAAAATTTCTATTTGATAATTTTAACAGAAATCTTCATTCGTCATGAAGAAGAACGAAAATCTTTTATTTTGGCGGTCCGATCGCTCTCCTGACTCATGGAATTCTATTCCATGAGTCAGTACACTATTTCTCTTACACATTTGTAACAGAGTACTTAGGACTCATTGTGGATGTAGAAATCCCTGATTTACTACAGGGAAAAACTTCCCTTATCGGTGACTAAAAGGCTCTTAACTTCCGATTAGTAAAGGGAATTCCTCGTTGAAATGAGGAACAGAAGCTCGTTCCTCTGGTTTTACTTATGATTCAAGCCATCCAGCTTTATCCATTGACTCACTTGACTTAATCACTCGCACTCTCAAATTTATTTGATCTTATTTCAAAAGAATCCATTTGTTCAAACAAATTATGCACACATGTAAATAATATGCATTTACATGCATGCATTGAATTCCTTGGCTAAAATCCGCTTCTGATCAAAAAAGAAAGTTGAGATTCTTAGAACGACATGCTGTTTTTTCCATTTTATTTACTTTTCAGGATCAGTCGCCGTCTTACTAATTTTACCGATGGTATAGACGAATTGAGTAGTTCATCCGAACGTGTAAAAGACCATAGTCGCACTTAAAAGCCGAGTACTCTACCATTGAGTTAGCAACCCTTATTTGGAAAGATACAGTTAAAATGTAATACGCAGTTATTCCAACCGATATCAGATTTAACAATCGTTCTGATTGAACGACAGAAATAGAACCTTTCAGCATCCAGGGTATATAATTTATATTTACCATTTCTGAATCAAATCAAGTGATCTTTCCGGATCAGGTTATTTCTGATCCGATAAACGAATTCACCACAAAAAAATGAATGGTGGAGATACTCACTTTTATTCTATTCAAAAAATATCGATATTGGCAATATGCATGGTGGAGATACTCATTTTATTATATTCAAGCACTATGCATATTGTCAACCCCAAAATGTTGGGAAGATTTGTTGGATTGGCGCTACATTAAGATGAAAAATTATTAGAAATATCAAGCCGTTATTCATTAAAAATCAAATAATAACAACTTTTTTTTGTTTTTTATTTCATCGATTCGGTTCGTTCTCGGTGGAACAACTCTAATCTTTTTCATTTCTTCCTTACCCGTTGAAAATGATTCTTTATGTGCTTCTCTATATAAGATCGCACAGCAGTAAAATACATGAAATGAACATATAATAAGAGAAATAAAAACGGATAATAAGAAAACAACTATGACACAAAACGCGTATAATAAAAAAATTTTATATGATTAAAAGTTATTAATAAATTTATTGGACCTAGACGTAGACGCATTATTTCTCCCCCCTTTTGAATAAATTTAAAGCACGTTTAAAATGATCAATTTTTGCCCTAAGAAAAATACCATGAACACTTTCCATAGGTTGAGCTCCTAATTCGAGAAAATGAACAATATCACTATAAATTAAACTAGTTTGATTCTTATTCATTGGATCATAAAAACCCAATTCCTGAAGAGCTCTTCCTTCCCTTCGAGACTTAACGTCAATTGCAACAATTCGATTGGTAGCTCATTGGGCTAGATAGACAAAATACCCCCTACCCCCCCCCTGGAAAACGTATATGAAGGTTTATCCTCATACGGCTCGAGTAATAATTGAATTGTTTAAATAGGATCTCCCTATCTATAGAACAGATAGATAATATTAGATATATTATCTCTTTTACTTATTAAGGAGATAAATGTTGAGCTAAGAGCATCTTCGAGTCAAAATGGCCGATGTCATAATCCACAGAACTAATCATGTCGTTCAAGTCGCACGTTGCTTTCTACCACATCGTTTTAGACGAATTCTTATCATAAGATAGATCTCTTTATCTGATCCAAGATGGATATGTAATTATGAATAGTCATTAACTCAATTTCTACAATACATTTTTATTATTTTTTGTTCTAGTTAGCTAGGTATTCAACGCTTCTTTAGCTGCGTACATTACTTCGACAGTAATGGTTTCAATCCCCTTTTGTCGTGCAAATTTCTCAGTATTTCTTTCTACCTTTTCTCTGGCAAAACGAGGAATTTTACTTAATTCTAGTCGACTTTCAGGATTCTAAACTAGGCCTATATCCGTAGACAATGATTTGGATATTATTTCTTTAGTATCATGACCACCAAAAATATCTAGAAGATGGTCCTCCATACCCAGAGCAAATGAGTTATAAATTAGATCAGCTATTTGACTAGTACCTTCGTAACCTAGAAAGGGTCGGTATCCCAAGGGAAAATTTTGTATATGAACTGGTGCAGAAATAACTCCACAAGGAATATCAAGACATTTACCAATATGACGTTCCATTTGAGTACCAAATATTGCAGATGGTTCCATGTGAGAGATCATATCTCCTACCCCAGCATGATCATCTGTGATCAGTATTTCATCGCAGAAACCTTGGATTTGCTCTTTGAACCATTCCGCATCGTGTTTGCAATAAGTACCTGCACAACTCACACGAATCCCCATCTCTCGAACAAGTATTTTCGTTATTGAAGCAGCATGAGTTGTATCACCAAAAACGACTGTTTCTTTGCCCGTTAAATTCCGACAATCAATAGATCTTGAAAACCAAGCAGC